>BDIU01000301.1:0-269057 GCA_002118135.1 Trebouxia sp. TZW2008
AAGCATGCAACAAATTGTCTCGGCGTTCGTCAACAGAGCACCTGGATAGCTAGGGACATGAAGGAGAGGTGCTAGTGCTGCGACGCCACTGACACACGACTACACCTTGATTGTCTTTGATGTTCTCAACAAAGCATCGAGAAGTATTGCATAGAATGCAGGCTCACATGGGTTGTGTGTCTGATGCACAGGGTGTGGATGTGTACCTGAAGAGTGACGGCAGTGGGGCAGGGCGAGGGGGTAAGGCCCAGCAAGATGTCATGCCCCCACTCATGCCTGGCCTCAAAGCTAGGCAAGCCAAGCAGCAGCAGACCCAAAACCAGCAACAATAGTAAAATGGCCCATAGAGGCATTGCAAACGCAGGGACAACAGTAACATGGCTCAAAAGCCATTGTGAATGCAGCAACAATTGTGAAACAGCCCAAAAAGCTGTCGCATAAGCTGCAAAACCTTTCAGCTCAGAAAGCAAAGCTAGTTGAGCAGCAGCAGCGGAAGCAGCAGCAACAGCCGATGAGGCAGACTCGGCTCCTGAGCAAAGCCGTGCAATGTGTTGGCCTGTGTGGGCAGTGTGTCATAGAAATGAGCAAAGGACAATTTTCAGCTTAGTTGGCAGGGAGCATCAACACGCATGGGTGCCTTCAGCAGTTCGTCTATGCTGCAACTGGACAACATGTGTGAAATTTAATGTGTGTGCTCGTGTGGCAACAACAGCAACGTTTTGCTTCGATGATGCAAGTAACTTAAAGGTCCTTGGATTTGTAAGTGCAAATAAGCTCACGGCAATGATCAAACATCTGTCACTCTAATTGGCTTCATATGAGCCAGCTGTTGCAAGATCCTGGAAATCACCAGCGCCAGCATTTCCAGCTTGCACGCCAACAGTGCCCTGACCCTTGTCAGCAGCGTTGGTCCCAGGGTTGCCGTCACCGGCGTTTTGACCCCGGTTGTTGTTGCCAGCATCGAGCATCTCCATTTCATCACGATACCCATCTGACATGTTGCGCTCAAAAAGCTAGCCTGGAAGCTCCGAAACCAATGTGACAGAGTGAGATTTACAACAGTGCCTTGGTGCTGGAAGGCACCAAAGAGCAAACGTGCGTAGCGGAATCATTGATGACAAACCTAAACGCATTGACCTTGGACAGCTGCAACCCGACAGGAATCAGAAGCAGGCTTGATTTAGGCAAGCGACGTCATAATCACAGCTACGGTAAAGCATAGAGCGCACTGCTACCATCTTGGCTTTCTGTAACAGACACAGAAACCTGTGACGATACAAACTGACTTCAAAAGAAGGCTACCTGTCAAGCATCTGGTCAAGAGGATGGGTCCATGCCTGTCTTGACATACAGAACAATACTAGGCAAGCATCAACCAAGCAGCACATGTTCCCTGCCCTTTGTCAACGCATGGCAGAGATGCAACCGCTGATCTTCTGGCACAAACGTCATGGCGTAAAAGTCTGTACTTTCGAATAGGGGCAAGCTGTATGAAATAGCTGTCAAGAGACCCTGTCAAGGGTGGGCCAGTCCTACATCAAGATGTTATAGTCGCTTTAAATTTATGACTGCAATCTCAGCCCAAACTCCAGCCAAGTCAGCAAGCCTGCGCAGCACAAACAGCAATTGACTCAGAGAAATACAAACAGTAGCCATCCGACGAAATTGACAGCTGATTGGAAGAGCTTTTAAAGCCTCATGCATTGCTGCTCAGTTTGATCCTACAAGACTGGTGCCAGCTTCACAGTGGCAGCCTATGCATTATCCGGCCTAAGCTGCCTGCTGGCTTATGATGGTTCATGCCACTTTGCAGTGGCTCATAGTGGCTAAGCATAATGCAAATCAGGGGGGTAGAATTGAGCAGCTTATTGATTGCATCCTCTCAGCAATACTCAATGCACCTAGCTGTTGATGACGAATGAGCATGGAAGGAAGCTGACAGGTAGCCTTGAGTGACGCAATCACATCAGCACGCGTATAACATGCAAACAAATGGAACGCTGACCTGTTGCTCAGTTGTAAACTGCCCACTCACCAATGTCGACTACACTGAGCAAACACAAACAAAGGGAACCGTGACAAGCATTGGCAATAAATGCAAGCCAACAATGCAATGCTGCCCATGCAAACAAAATGAGCTTTTGAAACGCACATCAGTCTGTGATGTACACAGGAATCTGCTAAGTCCTGAATCTGCAGATCTTCACTCAACTAATGGAAAGCCTGATCTGAACCTATGCTCAAGTCAACCCAAGTGTAGAATGACTTGCCCTCGACTCATTTTTTTGAGCCGTACACCAGCAGACTACTTTTCATCACTCAAAGGTGCTCACATTCTTGCGGACATCAGAAACCTACCTCCCTTTTGGATGAGGTCTTTGGCATATGCTGGCACATTTGTTGCTGCTGACAGGGTTTGTATGGCCAGGCGCTTGACTTGTGCTGTGGTCAATGGTGAGTCATGCAGGCTCATCAACAGCTCCGCCACAAAATGCCGCCTACAACATGACTAAGCAGGTTTGAAATGGAAGTTGCTGCCTTGTTGACAGATGTCTGAGCCTAGATTTGGCTATCAGCAGCAGCAACTCAAAAAGGCTCATCAACAGCTCTGCCACAAAGTGTCGCCTGCAGTGCAGTGAAGCAAGCATTTTTTCACAAGTTGTGTGCTTTGAACGATTGACACTATTTGAGCGTCAATCTTGAGCATTCCAGCTTCATGCTGGCTTGTCTTGAGCCCTGCTGCAGAACGTCATAGCTGAGACATATGTTGCTGCTGATAGGTTTTGTATGACCACGTGTTTGATTTATGCTGTGGCCAATGGCGAGTCATGCAAAGTCATCAACATCCACGCCACAAAATGCCGCCAGGTTTCATTGTCTTCTGCTATTTTCTGAGCATGTGTCAGCATTGCATACAAGCACCAGTGTCAGGAACTCATGCATACTCATCAACATCTCTGTCGCAAAGTGCAGCCTGCAGCAAAAGCAAACAGGCATTGATAAAACCACACGATTGCTCGAGTGAAGGCCAGCTCTCAGGAGTAGTTGTGAGCATCAGAGAGACATGCAAACGTAGGAACAGCTCTGCCACAAAGCGCTTCCTGCAGCAAAATCAAGCAGGCCAGCATTCAATAGCTGATGCTCTCTGGGTGAATGCCAGCATGCAGGGGTTGTGTTGAGCCATTCAAAGCTACAAAGCGCCGCCTGCAACAACATCAAGCAGGTGTCAGCCAGAGGTCAATGTGTTCTGACAAGATATCAACATCAGAAATTGACAGCAGCATCCATGCAACCTCATTGTTAGCTCTGCCACAAAAAGTGACCTTGAGATTGGGGGTGCCAGAGCGGGCACACTCGTAGTTTGGTACACCCTGAAGGCTTATGAGGCCGGCGGCGAGCAGTCACAAATCAGGCGTCCGGCATTGGCATTGAACGCTTGAAGCAAGATGAGATGCTAATTCCACAGGGGTCAGGAGAGGGGAGGGGGTGGGGGGGCAGATCTGTAGAGGGGTGCATCTGATGGGCCTTCAAAACTGGCAGCCAGCGGGCATACGCAAGACAGGTCCCTAGCTGTACAGGACAAAGGGAGGAGGAGGACCATGGGACAATGGGGAAGGAGGGGTTGTGGGAGATTGAGAGAATGGGGTTGCTTGTGAGTGGGGTTGTTTGGGGATGTACCTGTAAAGGGGGGCATCTAGGGGGCCTCTAAGGCCAGCAGCCAGCAATTGCAGGCCCCACAACTGCTCCTCGCAGTGCTGCTGGTTGCCACTCACCAATAGCCGCCACATCATGGGAATCTCCTGCGTTGGTAGACACATAGAATTAGTCACCTGTGAGCTGAGGCTGTTTGACTATGCTTGGCAAGAAATGAAGTCCAGCATCAGGGTAAGCCTGCAAGACTGCTTCACCGACATGATTGAACGACCGGCAAAACAAGACCAGGAAGAACCACCTGAAAGAACAGCTGAGGCTGTTCTGGTTTGAGTGTTCAGTCACGACCAGCAGCAGCAGCAGCAGCAGAACAATCCTCATGACGTTTTCAAGGTCAAAATCACAAAACAATTGCAGCACAGCCTTGTACATGGCCGTCCCAGGGACATAAGCACAAAGACTGATTCCACCTTGTGCAGTCCAACAACAGAGCAAGCCTGTCACAAGAGACTCACCTGTAAGGAGAGCTGAGGCCTTTTCAGTAGCAGCTTATTGATTGGCATGTACATGGCCGACCCCGGGGACATAAGCACAAAGACTGATTCTGCTAGGAAGATAGCAATCACGCTAGGTAGCTGCTGGAACGGATGACTAATGGAGCGCTGCAGGGATTCTAGCAGCAACTTCACCTGGGACTGTTTGGAGTTGGAAGCTACCAGGGCTGCTGCAAACAGCCCTATACCCTCATATGCAAGTGCCCTGCACCAGAACAAGGATTCGTAAGAGGCATGGAGGCTCTGAAACCAGCAGTACAAGCATTCAGGTTTGCAGCAAAACACTGTACCATCAGCAATACGTGCCTTGTTGCTGAAGATTCAGGAGTAACGCGCGCTTATTTCATCAAACCACATCATGAGACATTGCTGCCTTATGAGAAGCTAGCAGGGGTTGGTCATCCAATTTACATGCTGCATTGTTGCTGCACATGGAGACTGTTAGAGCAACAGCCAGCAAAGAGTTCGCAGTCCAAAGATCATGACACGTTCTTGTACACACTCACTGCAGTCTTCTCAAGTGTACAGCGTGCTGAGGACAGTGCAAACAGCAAAATCAAATTGAAACCATAAGCAAGAACACATGCCAAATGGGAAAGTACAGTCAGTGCTGAAAGTGCCTGCAGCAGCTAGTGTTTGAAGCAAACTTACGCAGCATGCACTGTCGCTGAGTGAGATACGCACCATATACTGTTGCACAAGTTTGCATTGTATGTAGCGCGCACGAAAGGTCAAGAATGCATACCGTATACCGTCGTCACTTGCCGCTAGGCTTCTGAGGCATACTGACAGCAATCCGTCGTTGATGAAACTCTCATGCTCAATGTGTCTGTCTTGAAGTGCCTGCAAGCATTATCATGGATGATGCTGCACAGCCCATGCATACACAGATAAGAAGTCACAAATCACAGAAGAAGAATATCAGGCTTGCAGTGAACTGCTGAGGTTCACAACAACAACATGTGAAAGGGCACATGTGCCAGTGATGGAGCCCGCTAGCAATGATTTCACAAAGACGCGAGCAAACTAGAAGATGCAGGAGCGCAAACAGGTCACAAAGTGCCTGCATGCAATACAGCAAATAGTGGTCCACAGCTCAGGCCTGCATACATGGCAAGACACAAAGGCTAAAAGTGACAACACAATAGCAATGACACACCAGTCCAACTCCAAATACTGCGAAGAAGAACACATTGCTCTGATAGATCCAGCCAGCAAAGTTGCACACGCTCGACGCTGCTGCATATCGGAAAAAAAGTCGGACAAGACAAACAAGAGGAAAGGAGAAAAGCCGTTAACTGAATCAGAAGAAGAAATATAAATGAAGAGAAGAAGAAGGGTACCTTGACGGCATACAGCAGCAGCCACACTGGGTCA
The DNA here is from genome assembly GCA_002118135.1 of Trebouxia sp. TZW2008. Lineage (NCBI taxonomy): Eukaryota > Viridiplantae > Chlorophyta > Trebouxiophyceae > Trebouxiales > Trebouxiaceae > Trebouxia > Trebouxia sp. TZW2008. The sequence continues at coordinate 5,583 of BDIU01000301.1, forward strand.
GAGCCAGCAACATGGTACAATACAGGGACCCCCTGCAACCCCTCTGGGGTCTCTGTGGGTAGCTGCTGCCAAGGACCACCGCCAACAAGCAGCGCCCCAGCTGTGGCGGCCACCTGGCGCAGAGCATCAGGCATCACCACAGCTGTGGTATCATCACCTGACAACGTACGATGCTCTGGGTAATGGACAGCTGTCAAAGCACACCTGGGCGCTTCCACCATCCTGTGCTGCGCTACCAGGGCAGCCCTGCAAAATCAAATGCAAAAGAGTGAATCCCAAATCACAGCATGCCTCTTGTCATGCTGATGTGCGTCATAAGCTGTTGTACGCAGACTGCATCAATATAAGTAACTGAAACGCCTTCAGAGCTCCTTTCATGCCTTCTTAAGTCAAGGGACCACAGTTGCAAATGAGATTAGAGAGAGAGAGAGAGAGTAATTTTACATGCTTCAGCTAGACAACAAGTCTAATCGCATGTGCCACAAGTGGCAAACTCTAATTCAATCAACTGAGTTGTGTGATTGTAGAAAGCATGACATGCTGTCATCATTAATACTGGACACTTGGAAATGTCAACTCCGCCAGATGTTCAATGATGCAAGCACATCCTACATTGACTAAGCGCATGCAGTTTTGACCATCAAAGCATGCACATGAAAGGGAATACTAATGTGAATCAAACAGGCTTCACAAGATCTAAATTTGACTGACTGTCATACATACATACGTACATAATAACGCATACTAGTTGGGCTCAAAGGCCTTGCTAGGTATGTACAGTCACCAAGCAACTGTCTTTGAGCAGCTTAGTCTGTTCACAAGCTGAACCACTTCAAGAGCACTGATCGATCAACATTGACTGTCATGATAGCGACATATAGCAGGGAGGGGTCATGCATGATCTGCACGAACGTGGCTGCGCTTGCGAGCTGGCGGCTGCTCAGCAGTCATTCCCAATGAAGAAAAAGAAGGAAAGGCAGGTGTGGCTCTGAACACAGCCTCTTTTTCACTTTGGGGCTGTTGCAGCAGACAGCCCTGATCATGCAGGTTACGCACAGACAGACAGGGCTCTTACCTGCGCTTGCCAGCTGGCAGCTGCTCAAAAGTTGTCCCAAGGGAGGAAGAAGAGGCCAATACAGATCTGGGCGCAGCCTCTTCTTCGTCTTGGGGCTGTATCAGCAGACAGCCCTGTTCATGAGCAGCCTTGGCAGCTGTGCCCCACAGATACCTGTGTTGCCAACTCAACATCAATGCACACAAAGAGACCTGCACTGCCAACATCATGGGTATGAACAGAGGGAGGTGCTATTTCAACTGTAACTGCTACAAATCAGCAGAAGAAGAAGGTGACGTACAGGCAAGCAGAAGAAGAAGGTGAAATGCAGGCAACAGCTGCAGAAGAACAACAAGAAGAAGACATATGTGCAGCACAAGAAGCAGATGAAATATGTGCAGAAGTGAAAAACCATGTAGCAAGCCAGGTGGGTCTTTTTGCAAATAAACCTGTGCGTACATACACACTTAAACCCAGACATAAACGCAGTGTGCAAGTCTTCTCACACAATAAGCTGACAGAAGACAGATCCTAAGAGCAGCAATTGTGGGCTACCACTGTAGACGGAGGCTCCCAATGTGACGCCTAATGGCGTGGATGTTTCTTTTAGTCTTCTTTTTTTATGGCAGAACTTAAATTGCTGCTATGGAGCTTTACCCTACTGATGCCAAGGGTCCGTGCATCAGTGCGTGCATGGGGCCAGCAGCAACTTTAGCCTGGGTCCCTTCATCTTCTTTGTCTCCTGCTGCACTGTCAACAGTCTGCACAGGGTCAGTACTGGCTTCATCAAAGTCCCTCTCTTCTTCATTGCTGTCTGAAGACAGCCCTTCCTCCTCTTCATCACTGTCTTCAGCCTGGGCCCCTTGCTCTTCTTCACTGCCTCCAGCGACCATACGATTGCCAGAAGATTCAGTCAAAGCCGGATCAGCTTCCTCAGCAGCTGCACCAGAAGCTACAGCAGAAGCTGCTGCAGAAGCTGCTGCAGAAGCTGTCAGGGAAGCTGCCTGCTGCTGCCGCTGCACTGCTTCCTGCCAGTCAGCAGACTGGTAAACCACGTCATTGATGTGAAGAAGTAGATGTAGCAATGACTGATCAGGGCCGCTCAGCGTAGCCCCATATGCTGACAGCAACAGGGGCAATAAGGACTGCAGCCTGAGGGGTAGGGATAGAGGGTGGGGTCCAGTGGGCCCCCCTGCTGGGTTCTTGTCCCCAGTGTTGACCATTGAATATGACTGTTGAAGGTCGATTAATGTGTCCAACAGCTCTGCCACCTCTCCTTTTACTGTCAAGTCCGCCTGCAAAGTTTGACAATTCTGTCTTTAGGGCTAAAATACCGCATCAGGTGTGTAGTCACACAGGTTTTTTTATGCCACATGAAGCAGATCCAGTACTCGGAGCGCAAAGATGTAAGCAGGAGTTGTCCATTCATTGTACACAATTATAGAGCAGTTCTTGATGCCAAGCACAGCAGCAAGCTATACCTGTGAAGTTGGGCGGCACTCCATTAGCGGCAAAATGGACTGAACAGGCGCCTGTAGCTTCAGCTTCTGGGCAGCTGTTGGCAGGGACAATAAGGAGTCCCCCATGTCCAGCATGATGGGGACAAATCTGGAATGACTAATCAGGCGCTCAAAGATCTGTGTGGCCATGGCAGCAAGCGGGGACTTTGTCAATTCTTGTGTTGTGGGTGAGTCATTGCCTGGAGCAGTCTCCATGACATCTGCAGTGCAGTGGCAATAGTGCATTTTGATTGTGTCCTGAGTGATTTTGGGACAGGCCTTACTTGACAGTAACAAACTGTCTTGATCTGTCTACACTGAACAGTCTCTCAATGATCTGTGCAGCCATTGCAGCAAGCGGCGCGTCAATCAATTTTTGCGTTGGCGGTGAGTCATCGTCTGAGGCAGTTTCCACAATGTCTGCAGTGCACAGTCCAAGAATTGCTGATCAGATGTGTCTATTGTGATCACTTCTAAGAGGGCAAAACCACGCCGCAATACTTTCAAAGTCAAGCAAGCAAGGCTCGGGAGTTGCAAGAGGAACCAGAACAGGCACAAGGACAGAAAGAAGAACAAGGTAGAGGAGGGTCGTCGTCATTTTGGGCGCAGTACTTTCCGTGAAATGCATTCATTCATTCCTCGTTCAAGAGTATGCTAGGCAGGCTCAGCAGGCCCAGCTAGGTATGTACTGAAGCAATCAACGTTTGTGCAATGCAATCAAGGACAGACACACAGTCAGGAGCAAGAACAAACCAATGCTTTTGCGCGCGATTTTTTGTCAAATGTAATCAGGGCAGACAGGAGCAGACACAAGCCAATGCCCACGTCCCAATCTTACCCGTGTGTTCATCAGGCAACAGTGCAGCCAGAAGCTGCCGCAGCAGCTTCACCTCAGCAGGGCTGTGCAGCTTGACTTTGAGCACAGCAGCCTTGTGAAGTGCAATCAAGGACAGACACACAGTCCAGAACAAGGACAAACCAATGTTCACAGCTGAGTCTTATGCATGTCCTCATCAGGCAACAGCACAGCCAGAAGCCGCCACAGCAGCTTCGCCTCAGCAGCGCTGTGAGTTTTGAGCAAAGCAGCGGCAATGGCTTTCTCCCTTAAGAGGGCACCTGTCTTTACAAAAGCACTCAAGGGCAGACACACAGTTCGGAACAAAGAGGAATGCAGCATGCAAAGCTGAATTTTACCCATGTCCTCATCAGGCAACAGGGCAGCCAGAAGCCGCCGCAGCAGCTTCACCTCAGCAGGGCTGTGCAATTTGAATTTGAGCACAGCAGCGGCAAAAGCCCCAACAGGGTCTGCAAGGCTGCTGAAGGCGTCCTTGCAGCGGTCCTGATCAGGCAATGCTGCTAGGGAATCCCCTAGGAAGCTGTTGACATAAGCGGAGAGCTGATGGACCAATTGCTGCGCCTGCAAAATCATTTTCCAACAGTCAGCATCTGCATTTGCAATAATGCAGTCCACTTGTGTTTATTATGGCTGATTGATCACCGCTTTACACAGAGCTGGGGCTGCTTTCTGTACTCTTGGAAAATAATCAACCTCATGCGCTGCCGCTCAAACGAGTTCACAGACAAGAGTCACAAATAGGCAGGTATCAGTGCAGCAAAAGAGTACCTGTTGGGATGAAGACCCACTCCAGTGCTCCCTTGATGGAAGGACACTTTGTATGAGAACATTCCGAGTGTAAGGACAATGAAATTGGAGCCAACCACTGCATGCTGACTGCAGTCATATCCCTGAGTGAGATCGCTTTGACATAAAGCAATCTACTGGCTGATCACAGCAGCCAGTGCAAAAAGTAGTCACTGTACCTGGGACAGCTGGGATTGTTTATATGTGGCGGCGAGGCAAGCATAGAAGAAGACTTACCACAAAGAAGGATCAGTACAGGAAACAAGAGTAAGCACAAGGTATACAGAGAAGAAGAGGACCTGGGGTTTACCTGGGGTTGCTTGAACATAACGGTGAGGGGGGCCAGGCAAGCCTGCCCTGCCAAGAAGAAGGATGAGCATGAAGACAAAGCGTAAATGTTGGAAAGATGAGTAGTTATGAAGAGCACCTGGGATGACAGTTGGGGTGGCTTGAATGCATCAGTGAGTGTAGCCAGGTAAGCTTGTCCAAACAATATTGCAGAAAAGTCACAAAGCATAAATGCTATGTGCAGCAGAAAAACAGCATGTTGAGAAGAGCAGTCACATGGAAGAAGAATGTCCGTGGGCGTTTCTGCAGACAGAGAGTGCCTTGGAGCATTTTGAGAGAAGAAGAGTACTTGAGGGGACAGGTGGGATTTTAGAAGAAAAAACAAATTGGGATTGCTTGAATGCAGTGGTGAGGGTAGACAGGCAAGTGCAGAGGACATTTCGTTTTTTGACAAACCTTTTTTTGAGAAGATTGACTATACAGAAAGAAGAATAAGTAACGACTCGCTGCAGAGAAGAAGAGCAATTGCAGCGGGTGTCTGAGAAGAAGAATACCTGAGGGGACAGCTGGGGTTGCTTGAATGCAGCGGTGAGGGTAGCCAGGCAAGCTTGCCCAAATCTGACTAGGTCTGGCACATGCAGACTCTTCTTCTCCACAGCCTGCGCCATGCAGCAATCAGTTTATGTGTGATCAAGGAAGGATGCTGATACAGATGGCATGGAATGTACGCTTTGATTGTCAGACATACTACAGGAACACCATAGCAAACCCAACTTTGGAAGAACAGCTTGGAATGACGCTGATAGCATAAGTACAAACAGGAGCTCAAGCTACATTTGCAAGCAGAAGCAATGATATGCACTCAGTGGATTTAGTGGATTTGATGCTAAAATTCATGCGGGACTTCGCAGGCCTTGCAGCATCATGGGCACTGCTCAAACCTCATGAAACATATGGTAAGAGAAGTAGGGCTTTCACCCTTACCATTTGCAGAAGCACATGAGCCAGCTCAGCCTGCTGACTAGGCACAAGCAGCCAGCTGATATTACTCAACCCCAGCCCTGCTCCAGCTGATGATCCAGCTGATGCTGACTCCAGCAGTGGCAAGGGCCAGCCAGCAGTGGGCAGCAGCCGGTGCAGCATTTTTGCAGTGCGGACAGCATCTGGTGAGCTGTGGCCCCAGCACAGTTTCAGCATGTTGACGATGTGCTGCTGAAGGTTGCTGATGGCTGCTAGTGACAAACTGTCAAAGCCTGTCGAAGCACATACACAGGAAGATGAGGATGAGGTACAGCCATATTTGACTCAATTGGTGCTGTCTGTGCCAGTACAGCTTGAGCCTGCTAACACTGTGCTGCTGGAGGTTGCTTATAGCTGCTGATGACAACTCCCCAAACCTGTCAACCACAAGCCACAGGTCAGTCAAAGCACAAAGGCAAAGAACATGACAATGAGACTTAGGGATTTGGCACAGTGCTCCAGGTCATGTTGAGCCAACACAGCTTCAGCATGTCGACGTTGTGCTGTTCAAGATCGCAGACGGCTGCTAATGACAACTCCTCAGAACCTGGCAGCCACCAGTCACATGTCAGTCAAAGCACACAATTCGCAAATCATGCCCAGCCAGCTTTCACTCAGACATTAATGCCATGTTATGCTTGCATGCTCAAGCTGATCTGTGGCGCCAACACAGCTTTGGCATGTTGACGCTGTGGTGCCGAGGATTGCTGAAGGCTGCTGTGGACAGTCTCTCAAAGTCTGTTACTGACAAGGCACACAGCAGTCAAAGCACATGGTTTGAAAACTGAGGTCTAGACACTTTTGGCTCCAAGTCAACACAGCTTCAGCATGCTGACAGCGTCTTGCTGATGACACCCCTGCAAAGCCTGTCATTGACAACGCACATTTGTCAGAGCATACGCCTAAAGGATGACGTCCACGCTTCTTTGACTCAAAATTCCAGGTCATATTGTCATTGCATAGCTTGAATCTGACGATACTGCTGTGTTCAAGCTTGTAGGTGGCAGTGTGTTGATGACAGCATCTCTGAGGGCAGACAGCCACATCAGTGTAAGCAGAGGGATGCATTTTTGACAGCTGTAACATAACTCATACATTCATGAGTTCTGGGCTGCCGGGCTGCCTTTGTAGACAGAGGCTTCTGTTACAGCGCCTAATGGCAAGAACTTTTGTGTTCTTGTGCGCGACAATGTGCATATGGCAGCTTTGTTTTGACACAAGGCAGACTCTGTAGTGAGGTTGTTACCTTGAGGGTTCTTGGCTTTGGCTGTCATGTAGCTCATCAGCAAATCTTCATATACCTGCCTTGCACAAGCTGCTTTGTCATCCACCATGGTCACGTCAACAGCTGCTGGAGTCACTTCTGGCACGGCATTTGACCTATCCTGCTGTGCCTGCTGTGCTGTGCTAGCTGCCTGCTGTGCTGCGCTGATGGCATGCTGTGCTGCGTCAGTAGCACGCTGTGCTGTGCTGGTGGCATGCTGTGCCTGCTGGGCTGCCCGGGTGTTGACTTCCATGTGGGCAAGGGCTGTTGGTAGCAGCAGAGCTGTTGCCTCTTTGTGGTTTTGCGCACTTGAGGCTCTTGCGCCTGCAAACAGCCAAGTTCTAACTAAAGAGGACCGGCTTCAAAGAGTGCAACAACTGGTTCATGAATTGATGTGACACCTGTGCCCAACCGAACACAAGGTAGGTAACAGGTCTGCCTCACCCTGGTCTTGTAGGCCATACAGCAGGCTTATCTTATCACCCAAACAACAATGGCTATGCTTCGCAACTGAGCCATGCCCTACAAATAGCAGACAGTGTAAGCCTAGCAAGTCAAACCATAACCGACAGCTGCAAAGAACCGCAAATGCTTGCACACCGCCAACAATTTTGAAGTTTATAACGCTTTGTCTCAACATCATGCAGCAGGCGACAAACATTTGTCTGCAACAACGTTGAAATTGTCTACGGTAGTCAAGTCATGATCCAGATACTGCAAACAGTAAAAGGCTGTACAGGAAAGGTGTACCTCAAAAGTTGCGAGCAACCAAATGCTGCACAGTCGAGCCATGCTGCAGAAGCTGCCTGCATTTACATTTGTCACAGCCAGTTCATGCTCTCAAGGCAAGCAAAAAAACATGATTGTGACGCAGCATATCAAAGTATCGTAAGACCACATGCAATTGTCTTGCCGAGTGCCAATTGCAGCAGTTTGGCACAACAGAGTGAAGAGAGGATAGCTACTGCAAGGACTGCTCATGAGTCACGCCTGTAGTCATGCTCATGTAATGCTCTTCAACCACGTAGCCGATGCTTGGCATTTGTCTGATGAGCTGCGCTGCTATAAGTCCACTGGCTGCTGTTGGATGCTGTAGGGTATGCTTGACATACTGAATCAGCTCTGGATGACTACTCTCAAGCCATCTGCAACGCAAGCATTAGGTAAGCCAACTGCCGTTGATAGAGTCTATGAGCACAGAGGGTTGAGTTCCTGTCAACGTTTGCACAAAGAAGTTGTGTTATGTAATGCTGCTTTGTCAAGTGATTGGCGCTAGGGTCTTGTCTGATGAGCTGTGCTGCTACAAGTCCACTGACTGCTGTTGGGTGCTGCAGCATATGCTTGACGCAGCTCTAAATGCCAATTTTGTAGCCATCTGCAATGCGTGCATGAGCTCAACCAGCTGCCATTGAGAAATTTCACAAGCACCGATGTTTGAGTTCCAGGCAACATCAGCAGAAAGCAAGTAATGGTCATGTAATATTGCATTGGGGCTTGGGTCTTGTCTGATGAGCTGTGCTGCCACAAGTTCGCTGGCTGCTGTTGGGTGCTGAAGTGCATGCTTGACATACCGCCGCAGCTCTGAACGACAGCTTTCAAGCAATCTGCATGGCCAGCATGACTCACGCCGACTGCCAGGAGGAAAGTTCATGGGCAAAAACACTGCTTAAGGATGATGTCTGGTGAGAGAATAGATGATCTGGATTGCATGCTTGTAGCCTTGACAATGTGAGCTTGAGAAAGTTACTTGCTGTACGCAAGCAGTCTCGAACCAGGACGTATGCATGGGCAGGAGGACATTGCATGGCATTGCTGCATGCTAGTTTGTAACAATGTCAACTCTCGCAGAAGTTTTCTGTGAGAAGGTTGGAGTTACCCTGACCTCAAGCACCCAACTGCTGTCTGATCAAAGTCACAGATGCAACCTGTACATCTTTTCAAGAAAGCTCGACATGAACATTCTGGACCATGATACACCCAGTCAGCAGCGTGCAAAACTGCATTGGGCTGTCTACACATCTATTCTCGGCGGTCACACAGCACATTTTGTTCTTCTTTGACATCAGATCATCATGCACTTGCTGCTTTCTGCCACATGGAAGACACAACAGGTTTTCTGCAGGTCTTACCTTTTGCTGCTGACAATATGAGGCTGAATGTCAACAGCTGGCAACAGGCATTGTACAAATGCATAGTTGTCACTGACTGAGGACTAGTCAATTGTGCCGCAAGAGAATTGTTCAGCAGCATCCTTCCACTGACTCTAAGATTGCTGGCACGCACTCCTGAATACTCTGCAGAATCGAAAGCCATCAAAAAGTTTGCTATTCTCACCTTTTGCTGCTGACATTCTGAGGTTGGGTGACAACAGCTTGCAGCAGCTGATGCAGCAGCTCATGCACCCTTGATTCACTACCAGCCTCTTCTGCTTTGGCAACAGGCCTTGTGATTGCCAGCGCGAGCAGCGCCTTGACTATTCGTGAGCACCCATCCACTGAGCTCTGCATCACCAACAAAGTTAGACGGGAACATGCAATCTGATATTGCTATGTACACCCATCAAGCCAATGCAATCTCGTGAGTATGCAGTTTTTGTCAAGTACAGAGGAGCTAAGCTAAATCTGCTCACTTACAGCACATGATGAAGCTGTAGATGAATGCACAGCATACAGGTGACAAAGGCTCTGCAAGATTGATACCCATACTTCCTTGCAAGTTATGGCGAACTGTGACTCGCAAACATCTATTGTTCAATGGCAAGATAGAAAGCTCTTGAAAACATGTTGCCACAGAACAGCAGTCCTCATACTACCAACCTGTGCATGACCTTCAGGAATGTTTGAATCCTCGTTCCCAGCTGTGACTGTTGACAATGCTTTGATGACAGCTTCTGTCAAAGTCAGTGCTAGCTGAGTAACCCAAGCTGAGTCTGAAGGGTGAGTCTGACCAGTGAGCTTCACTTGTTCTCCAGATTGAGCTATCCTCAGTGCCTCTTGAGTCAGACTCAGAAGCTCAGGCAGGGGGAAGAAGACTGCTAGATGGGCAGCTGCTGCGGCAGCTGCTGGCATGATGCCTGAGGAAGCTGCTGCAGAAGTTGACGAATCTTCAAGTGAAGCTATTGATACTGCTGTAGCCTGCTGCTGCAACGCTGCTTGTAAGTGCTGACTGGCTCTGCAGGCACAAAGCATTTTTGGCATTGCCGATCATTTGGATCAGTGCCATGCATGATGCAGTGGTGTGACTGATGTGCAACTCCATCAGCCGCCCGCGTCAAAGTTTTGCTGCATGAAAGGGCTGATGGCAGCAGTATATGCTTAAGCATTTGAAAGACTTGCACACTGTGCAAACATGGTCAAGTTTCATACAAGGCGTCCAACATGCGGGTTTGAGAACGACCTCAGACAAGAAGCATACAATGAGCTGCACAAAAGTGGTGACATCACATGGAAATCAAGGAACGAACAAGAACAGGTCATACAAGCTGATTTGTTGAATGGAAAGGCAGTCTTGCCTGTGAAGGTAGGGTTGGCAGAACTCCCTCAGGTTCTTAGCAGATGACTGCCAGGCTGACTCAGCACCAGGCTTCAGACTCCCACACAGCACAGCATGCAGCAGCTGACTAAGGCCAGAGTCCCGTGCAGCTGCCATGTCAGATCCACATGGGTGCCCAGTCAAATAATGAGTCAACAGCCATTGCTGTTGCAGCACTGCTGTCAGGTGAGACCAGTTCACTGAACCTTGCGGCTGCTGTAGGGTTGACACAGGCCCTAAGATTGCATTTATGGGCCGTGGCCGTCCCATTGCAGCATCAGCAGGAAGCCCTTGAAATTGGGCATTTCTAGGGTTTTCTGCTGCAGAAGGACCAACTACATTAGGGTTTCCAGGTGCAGGAATTGCATCTGCAGGTGTCAGCAACCCTAGAGAATGCTGAAGCAGGGAGAAGAAGAGCAGCACAGCATCTGGGCTAGTCGCCATCTGCAGCTGCTGCAGCAAGGCTTGAGTGGCCAGATTTCGATGTGATATGGGAATCTGGTACAGACTGGAAAGAAGAAGAGCTTGAACATTGGCTTTACCTGCATCATCATACTGCATCATCACTTAGAAATTGATTGACAAACAGGCACTGCAAGAGCCCATGCTGTGAATTTCAGCAGGATCTGAAAAGCTCCCGCAATCAACAAGCCCCCCAAGGTGTTGAGATGACTAGTTTGCTCAACATTGCAATATGCTGCAAACATTTGACAGCAAATTTGAAGGAACCAGACATTCATTGCCTTCATCAATTTGCTGCAAGTTTGTATTTGATAGCAGTAACAAAAGCTCCAACAACTGCATGGTGGTGAGTCATCAGCATGCGCCTACCAGCATCATTCTGCTTCAAGCCTTGAAGAAGAAGCAGGAAAGGAACTTTTGCTGTTGCCCTAGCATCCTCAGCTTCTGCCAGGGTTATGCCATGACCCGCAGTCGCCACAGCGTTGATGAAGAAGGACAGGTCCAGTGAGATGCTGTGGATTTGACAAACTGAGAAAATCAACTGCTGTTTTTGCTGAACTTCAGCTCGGTTGGAAGCTGCCTCAGCAGCTGTTTGCAGCTGTGGAAGCAGCTGCTGTATAGTATGTGCTGGACACTGACTCAGCAGCGGCAGCAGCTGCTGCGGTAGTTGCCTGCAGGCAGGTGCAAGAAGTACAGTGAGCAGGCCATGACTAAACAAGCAGCTGCTGACACATTCAAAAGGCAAATCTGCAGCTTGCCGTATTGTTGCAGAGGTCCAGAGTGGAGAAGAAGACTAACAGATTGCCAAAACATACAGGATGGCAAATGCTTCACAATGAAGTAAACGAGAAAAACAATCATTGCTTCGTGTATCATGCCTGGAGAGCATTCACACTTGTACATGTGCAGCACTGACAAGCTCTGTACAGTACAAGCAATCAATCAATAGAATTCGCAGTCTGGGGTAGGTGAGCCAGATGCGACTCACTGGACTTCCTGGCTTGAAAGCACAGGCGAATGTGTCTGGCAACCAAAAGCAGCTGATCATTGTTTGCCTCAAAGAAAAATACCTGATGCTTGCGAGCTGCCCCCAGCTGTGGATCCACTTGGTCGCTTGCTGAGCAACTTCATCTGAGCTTTCCACCTCCACAACTGGCCTGTCTGCTGAAGTGCCTTTCTGCTTCTTTGTGCTTCTGGTCTGATTCAGGTCATCCTGCTCACCCTTGCGCTTCTTGTTCTTCTTCTTGCTGCTCCTTGGCTCTTCATCAAGTTGAAGTTCACTTTGACCAGGCTGCTTAGGGTTTTGAGTCCTGCCACGGTTCTGCCAGCAGCACAGCACACGCTGAACAAACCCTAGGAGGGAAGCCAGAGGCTGACCCTCAATGGGCAGTTGCAATGGCGCAGCATGCTCAGCATGTTTTGAATCTGCAGGCTGTCTGACAGCAGATGATTGAGCTTTGGCAGCAGCTGCCTTGTCAGCTGCCTCAGCAGCTGCTGGTGAAGCTGCCTGAGCTGCATTCTGGAAGATGCCAATGGTGACATGGCACAGCACCTCGGGGTCAGTTTGACTCTGAATCAGCTGAGTAAGCACTGCTGCTGTGTATGCTGAGATGCTGATGCGGGATTCTGAGGTCAGCTTGCCTGATGAGGCAACCTTCAGGGCCTGCTGTAACGCACACACTGCCAACAGACTTACTGAGATTTCAGAGCTCTGAGAACTGCCTGCATGCAAAGTGACCAATGCTGCAAGCAAAGGTAGCATGTTGAGATCAAGAGCCACCATGGCCACAGGTGTTGCATGTATTACAGCAGACACTGCTGCATTCCAACTCAATTCCAACAAATAAAAGAGAGAAAGTAATCTTACATGCTTTAGTCAGCCAACAAGGCTGATCCCATGTGCCACACAGTGGCAATGACTATATGTCCATGAGGTTCAGGCAGTCTATGACATAGTGAAACACCCCTGAATAATCATGTTAGGCAAAACATTGTGACCAGCAAGTGGGCAACAACACACCAAGCAGCACTCAGTAGGATCCTGAGGTCATTTGCCATGGCATGAAAACAGCAACCCTGTAAGCACCCGTACCAGCAGACTCTGCTGGAGCAAACTGCAGAGATTGGGACAACCCCTTGTGATGCAGTAGGACCACATCAAGCAGCAACTCACACAATTCTCTGGTAGCTTGCTGTGGCAAATTGATGACGCGTGTACGGAAACACTTTAACAATGCCAAATAATTTGAGTGAAATAAGAGAGTGAACACATCAAAACAGTAGAAAAGGGTACAAAAATGGTTTGACAAAGACTTGGGCACCTGTAGCAGTAGACTTGCCTGGAATGGGAAGTAAGGATTGCAACAGTCCCCAGTAATGCTGCGGCCGCCGGCTCAAGCTGGCTAGGGCCTCGCACAGGAACCCTAGCACTGCGTCTACACACCTGTGCAGGTCATTTCAGCACGAGTCAGTGTGAAATGTTCTCCTTTTGAAGGGGCATGCTTCTGCTGGACGCAAGTCGTGGGCGAAAGCTGCAGGGCATGCAACACGCTTTCTGGAAAAACATCGCCAGCAGCTTTGACGAGGTTTACAAAACCCTCTTACGTGCGTGTAGAAGGTCCATGATCAGTGGCAATGCTGTCAGCACAGATGCGACACGCACACAAAAGCTTGTGTGTTGCAAAATGGCACTGCCATAGGAAACGCTGCTGTTGTTGGCATGAAGTATGTGTGGGCAGTTATCAGGCACTCAGGCCAAGGGTAAACCCAGAGATACTTGGCAGTCAACTGTGTACAAGGACCTCTCCGCCCTTCATGTCCAATGTAATTGGTTTAGGTTGGCACATGACACTGGTTGGAAACAGTTGATTGCTTCTGTGCGTACCTAGTTGGGCCTGCTGAGCCTGCCTAGCCCACGTGTATAATGAATGAGTGGCAATGAACAGAGCACTTGCAGCATGCTGTACCAAAAGCGCTACACCACATCGCTGACACATTAGCTTTGCTGATACCGCAGCATGCATCTAATAGGTATAGCATGCAGAGCATATGCAACTCCAGATCACGCAAAGACACAGTAGTAACTCTTCTTTTGAAATAGTGCAACATCCGGTGTCTTTTTCAGGTAGAGATTCGTAACAACACCTGGGAAATACTGCCTGTGCATTATCGCTCGTGACCGACAGCAGCAGCGCAACAGACAGCATAGACAGCTCCAGCAGAATCTCAGCTGCAGACACCCTCAGATCCACTCACCTCACCAGCTGAGGCGTACATTCGCTCGCGATTCACGTCACAGGTCACAAACAAGTAGTGCAAAATGAACATCACACGCGTGTCTTGTAGCTGATTTGTGCAGAAAAAGTTCAGTATTGTAGCAAACGCAAAGGCTTACTTGGTTTGTGCCACATCACGGTCATGCGAAGTGTTGCAGGGCCGCTTGGGAAGCAGCCCCAGCCAGAGGGCCACTTCTTCCTCACATTGCCTGCCGAGCAGGTCAAACAGGCGCTTAGTCAGCAGTTGCTGCGCCAGCTGGCGGACGCCATCTGACGCGGCCCCAGTCAGCAGCTTCATGACTGGCAGGAAGCTGGCTGCTGAGTGTTGGCTAGTGGAGGTGTTTGGCAGGGGGGTCGCTTGGGGGGTGGATGGGGGGTCAGCTTGAGGGGCGTTGGGGTTTGAGGGAAACATCGCTGTGAGCTGAAGCTGTAATAACGCATGCTGGCTCAGCTCTGGCAGCTCCAGAACGTCCTGAAAGGAAGGAGCAAACAAGTCTGGCTAGAGGTACTTTTGCATTGTTTTGCTGTCAAGTACATCAGGTGAGCAAGGGACGCTTGCAAAAAGGTCTCTGCTTGGCGCATACTATTTCATCAGTGCTACGCTGTTCACAAAAGATTGCACACAGGGCCAAAAATTTGAAGTTACCCTATGCTCTGCGTGAAAAAGCAAAAGCAATGTGGAAACACATTCACTGCGTGATGATGGCCCAATGCAGTTTGTTGCACTACACAGTCAAAAGTTTGAATCAGAAGTATCTGATGAGCTATTGCCAAAGCACCAGGCAGACTTGGAGCATGTACAAATATGACAGCAGAACAGGCACTAATGTTTGCAAATTACTTTGCACTGACAAACTCAACGGCAGACAAAGGCAGACAGCAACTGACAGGCAGAAAAGATCACTGCATGTCAACTTCAGATTTGACAGTGCAGACCTGCAAACAAGAATAAAAAACATTACCTTGCTTGTAAGGTTTCCTTAAAAAGAACACAATTTGCAATCAGAATATGGGAGTTCACCTGAGGCATGAGGCTCAAAACATCAATTCGGCTGTCATGCATAGCCTCAGGCAGACAGCGTTGGTACCCCTTTAGAACCCTGACTAGGGTCACAGCCATCAGCTCCTGTGCAGTCATGCTGTGCTGCGCTTTGCCAACTTCAGATTCAAGCTGTGACTCCTCAGGAGCTTCCTGAGTAGCTTCAACCTGGTGTTGACTCAGCAGCTCTTTGTTGCTTTGAGCTTCAGCAGCAGCAGCGGCAGCAGCAGCAGCAGCAGCAGCTGAGTCAGCTGCTGAGTCAGCTACTGAGTCAGCTGCTGTAGCAGGTACTGCAGAAGCAGAGCCGCCCTTTTGCAGGGTGGCCAAGAGCGCTATGAGGATCTGGGGATCAGGTAATCTGGCCCTGAATGCCTGCTGTAGTTGTGCTTGAAATGTTGTCCACTGGTTTGGTAGACTTGGCGGCTGCTGATTCTTCTGACTTTGCACGTAGGGAACATCCCTGAACTGCTGGTGCTGCAGGGCTGAAGCAGAAGAACGGGCAATGTCATTCAAATTCGAAACTGTACCTACAACCTGGGAACTGAGCTGAGCAATATTAGAGGAGATGATCTGATCTGCAGGCTGCGGACTTGATGTCTGGATATTGAGCTCTGGATCTGAAACTCTGTTGCTGGGACAATCTGTTTGAAAAGCTGGCGGTGGCGCAGCATGCTCATCATGCCTGGCACGCTCAGCAGCTGTCTCGAGGCTGAGCAGTTTCTGAAGCGCAGCTGCAAGCTTTTTGAACATGGCCGCCAAAATTTGCAACACCTTCTGCAGCGTGCAAAGCGTGGTGTACTGCACCAAAGCATCTGAGTGTTGGATGCCCTTGGACAGTAGAGCCCTGGGTAAGCATGGTGGAGTTACGCGCCGTAAGAGGGCCTGTGCGCTGGGGATGTTGACGCTTGGTGGCCCTTGACCCCTGTAATCAGCAAATCACCAGCTGTGTGATTTGAGGAAGAAGGAGAAGAAGAGGAAGAGCAAGAACAACATGCTTGAGCTAAGAGTATAGCCAAAACTCTCTGACGAACAAGTTACTCACAATGAAATGTGCAATTCTGACAAGAAAGAACAGCTTGGCTCAGGCAATGCCAAAAACGACAGGGAAGCCCCTTTTGAAGCTTTGGCAAATCAAACATTTTCATTTTTCCGTCTGTTTTCACTTGATTTCAATCTTATTCATTCTGGTCTGTGCTGATCCTGGCTTGTTGGGCTGATGCATAAGCAACTGTCTGATGCATAAGCAACTGTGTGACGCAACACGCTGTTTCAGAGATGTGAAGATGAGCAATGCGTTCAGGGTGCTGAGCATTTCAAGCTTGGTCAGCGATCTAGTCCTTACGCAAACGACAAATGTACATACATAGGTGTGCGTCTTGCGACAAAATCAAATGTACCAGGAGCAAGAACTCTTTTTGCTACATTTCTGCAGGAAGAGTTTTTGTTGCTGCACAGATGTATCAGTGCAGTGTATCAGCATAACAATTTATCAGTGTATCAGTGCACTGTATAAAACAGTTCTGCTCACAGACGCTTCCATGATGACGCTCAAACGCACAGGTGCAATCTGCCTTTAGTTGGAAGGGACAAAATTCAGAAATGCCTTGTGCGATTTGATCATTCTACAAGTTCCAGAAGGGAATCTGGCCCCTGAGCAGCTGCTGAAACACCAGCTGCCCAAAAAAGCGGAGCCAAGCTCTGCGTCAATCAATACATCGGCAAGTGAGCACATGTTATCTGAGGTCTTACCCTTCCAAGAAATCCAGAATAGAATCTGATCCCTGAGCTGCAGATTCCACCAGCTGCCCAATCAGGCTCATGCCCACAAACCACTGTGAAGAGGAGGAATCAATTGGCTCCAGGAAGCTGCTGGGGCAGCTGCTGAGGTAATCAGCTGCCATGGCAGGTGCTGCAGCAGCAACTGCCAGCAGCAGCTGAGCGTGACTAAGGACCTGAGTCACCTTCAGCTTCAGCAGCAGCCGCAACAGACGAGCTGCTCCTGTAGCACAGTTCCCGGTTAGGGTTATGTATGCTAGGGTTTTCGCCTTCTTGACAATGCTTTGAGCAGCTGATGCAACAATAAAAGAATGTTGACCTCTGTTTGCAGCACTGGCAGACTGTGCTGTTCTGGGTTGTCCCCTGAGAGTTGACGATACACCTTGTACTTTCAGCAGCAGCAGCAGCAGCAGCATTAGCAGCAGCAGCAGCAGCTTAACTCGATTTGCAGCATGGCCTCGCGGTCAGGCATGCTGTGTCACTGACACATCCAATCAAACTCACTTTGAGGTCATGTTCAACAAGAACTACCTCAGAAAAATGCAGATCACGGCTGTCTGCAAGTTGTGCATGTATGCTTGCCTGTGTGTCAAGCGCTTTTGCCTGATGTGGTAGTCAGAGGTCTGTCCAAAAAGAGTGTACAAATGACAGCTATGCCACCGATGGAACGTGAAGTTGGTGTGTCCACACCTGAGCTTTTGGGTGACTTGGACCAGGACGACTCATCATCTTGGTTGCCACCCCACTGACCCCCCTCAGGACCCACCTCCACAGCAGGGGGTGTCAGCATGCCGTGCGAGGGGTCTGTGCCAAGGGCCATCAGCATATCATGTGCTGCACTTGATGCTTCAACAGCTTTGGCACCACCTCCCTCTCTCTCACTCACATATGCAAGCTGCAGCACCACTTTTTGACATCGCCTGTTGTTTGTTTGTGTCGTGATGTGTTTTGCTTCTTGTAGAGTGTTTTGTGTTGATTTCCTCAGCAAAACTCTTGATGTGCACCAAATATTGTACACTAGGGAGCATCATGTAACATGATTGGTCCTGCCAATGATGAACATGAGCCAAAATTGCAAGAGCCCATACACACTTTGTGATATAGCACGCTCGTGAAAGTTCTGTGCCCACTTTTGACCGCAGCAGCAAATCCGCTGGCAGCGTAATGAATGGAATTGCAGATTCTGATGTTTCTAAGGGCATGACAGCAAGTCTTTGCAGATCTTGGAAGTCAGAAATTACGCAAAATCAGGTCTAAACTGGTAATTGGGGTCCGATTGGCAAGCTCACCTGCATTAGGGCAGTGTCACTGAAAGCCTCAGCCTGCAGGAATGCTGGCAGACCCTGGCTAGGGTCCAGAATTGTGCTGGTGATTAGCTTTAGTGTTTGCACCACGACTGCATGGGGCTGAATGGCCAAGTGATGCAATAGCGCCGCCATAAGAGCCCTGAAGAAGAAGGAGGAGGTAGCGACAGCAAACATGTGGTGGTGCTGATGAAATAGATTATTATGCTGCCAGAGGAGAAGAAGAAGGACGACAAGAAGAAGCAGGTACTGACAGCAAAGATGATGATGACGCTGGAGATATAGATAATGATGCTGCCAAAGAAGAAGAAGCAGAAGAAGGATGAGAAGAAGAGGATCGGATCTTGCCCAGATCATGACAGCGCTGGTGCCCGCATGCACACAAAATCTCGCAATGATATTCAAGCATTGGCAAAAGTCTGATATTGATTCAACCTACTGTGTATGCCGTTTCAGTGTGCATTGCCACAACGCAACTCACAAAAACTGCTTGCCTGGAGCTACAGATATGACTCAAAGACGTTGAGTCAGCGTTGCACAGCATGGCTTGGACCAGGTTGACTAAGAGGGCACATGAGGGCTTTTTCAAAGGGTCCTTGCTGGCCCACTGTCGCAGCAAAGAGCCCTTGCTGGATGGATCATCGCTTTTCCTTCTGCATGCCATTGCAAAGTTTGACATTGACTTCCTCAGCACAAGCTCAGAGTGTGAGCTGTAAACGGGTCGCTGCAGAGCACATGGGTTGTTGTATGGCACACGGGGTGATGCAGTGCAACTCGCACTTCAGATCAGCAGGAGAGCGAGCTTGTTAATCATCTGACACAGCAAGCTGCTATCATTGTGGAGGTTGGCAACATTACATTTGCAGAAACGCATGCGCTAGGATGATGAGAAAGACTCACTTGGGTGGGTGTGCCAAACTCAGGAAGGCCTGCAGTGTCAGGTCTAGGTTCTTGACTAGGTTTGCTGCACATGTCTGACCCATAGCTGCAATGGTGGCCAGCAGATACAGCGAGGCATTGGCCTTGTGTCGAACTGTTGAGCTGAGCTGCTGCTGCAAGTAATTGATACGCTTTGCCAAAATGCTGTCAGCAAAGGCCAACAGCGCTGCCTGAAACTGTGATGCTACTGGTGAAAGTTTCTGCTGTGGCTCTGTCTGGTGACTTTGGCACAGCTGGAGTAGCTCAGCAGAGGCCAGAAGCAATTTGAGGCTGACGTCTTCATTGCGGACCTGCAGGCAGTGCATGAAACGCTGCAGACGGCCACCAGCAGCAATGCTCAAGGCATGCAGCAGAACACACCAGTGCTGGGGTATTCCACGCAACAAGCAAGGCATCCAAAGTCGGCAGAAGCTGTGCATTTTGCTGTGATCCTGAGTCAGCGTCCTCATTCTGCAGCCGTCTTAGTAAGTTTTGCAAGCCTGCAGCACGCATGCCGTTGAAGTCCCGTGTTGCAGCATGCAGCGCTGCTGCAACAAGTAGGGCGGCTTTGTGACGTGGGGCTGTGATTGACCTTTGACGACTGTTTCTGGGTCCCTGATGGCGGCAAGCTGCTGGCGTACTTGAGCGTGATCGACCGGCTTTTCGACAAGTGCCTGCTGTAACGGCTGCGATAATGCCGTTTCGGGCGGCTGATGGTAGCCGAAGAGTCCGGCCAGCTTACCAGGCATGTTGACGGGGTTGAACGGCGGCGGCACAGCTAGCCGCTGCGCTCTGCAACTCCGAGCTGTCTGCAGGAAAGTCATGCACTCCAACACCGCTGCAGGCGTTTCTTGCGATTGATCGTTTTTTGTCTTCGTTCGTGAGTAGTCATATAAGTCGCAGCCAATTAGTACATTTGCTTCACGTGCGAGACACATGGGTTCATGCCTGACTTTGCCGCCAATGCCAATACGGCGGTGTCCGCAAAATGCATGGCATTTGGCACAAAGGCAGCCGATACAAGCTGCGGCAGCTGCGGCCGGCCTCGACGCAATGGCACTTCCGACTGTGAAGCGTCCAGCTGGCTGACTGAGGTGCGCCTTGCCGGCAGTTGCTGGCCGTGTCGTTGAGTTCCTCTATCTGTCACAAGCTTAGGCTGCAGGCTCGCAACCGTGCACGGACGCACATCTTGCGAGCCTTGCAAGATCTGAGCTTTGAGGCAGCCGTGAATCTGTAGAGTCAGTTCCAGCCGCTGACACAGCTTGCCCGTGCTTTCGAGCGTCGCAGCAAATTTCATCAAAGGTTGCTTCCACCGGTCACGCAGCTCAAAGGGCGAACGATTCTGTCTTGACCGCTCCCAGCGTGCTCTACTCTCAACGTCCGGCCGTTTCAACACTTCCTACGCAGTCTTCCGCCATTTGCAGCAGCTCGAAATCGTCAGCGTCTGCGACGCAACTCCTCCCTGTTTCCCACAGCGACATAACATTTGCTAGCCTGGTGCAGCAGTCGACGCAAGGGCAGGCCGCAGTTTTGTAAACGTATTTGATCAGCCACCGCGGCTTTCCAACACAGCAGCGTCAATGGCCTCACTCCTCGAAACCCAGCCCCTGTTGGCTCTGCTGTTCATCACGCTTGCTGTCAGCGCTCAAGGTACAGAGCCAGATCTTCAAGTCAAGCAAGGCTCAACAGCACACTTCAGTCTACGACGGGCTTTTGCGCCACACTGCCACTGGATCTATGGCTGACTGTGGGATTGCATGCAGGTCAAAGCTCCACCCTGACAGTGGAGATGCAAATCTTTGGTTCATCAGTCCTGCCTTTCACGTCAGACAAACAAGGCATCATCACACAGGGCATGGCAGCTTTCCTAAACTCTGGCGTAACTGCCTCACAAATTATTTTGACTGTGGAGACCCAGATTGCAGGGGTGAGTCTCACCTGTTCCACCTTGATTAGGCAACATATGATGCGTGTCTTACCTCACAGCGCCCGAGATGCATCTGAGATGTTGCTTTGCACATTCAACCCACTGCAATACATCAAAGTGTGGTGCAAGCCTCTGATAGTCAATAACGCCCTGTTGGCGTTTCGCAGTTGAGCATGTTGTGCTCAGCAAGCATGTATTGCAGCAGTCTGTGTGACTTCCCAAGGCGTCACTGTCTTGTACGCGTGATTAACGCATCAACTACAGCTCATACTACGCAGCAACAAGAGTAAATGCTAAGACAGTAACAGCACATACGTATAAGTACAGCTACGGCAAGATTCCAGGGCAATTGCACATCCAGCTTGTTTGGCTAAGTGCCAGCCTCATGACAGCCTATGTATCAGTGATATCTACAGCCCAACAGGACAGCTGCATGAAGCAGAGTTTTGGCTTGCAGCAACAGCTATCCTCAGCCCCTCGCCAATGTGACAAGCATACATTTTCAAGATATTGCCGACAGCAACAGCAGGCAGGAGCAATCTGAAAGCATGTGTTTTTCTACATCAACTTCAACAGCGCTTGCCTAATGCACAGGCATAAAGATTGACGTCCCGTATTCTTCACGTGCAGACAGCAACAGCAGGCAGGCGACATTTGATGGCAGTGGGCAATGGTGAGCCTGGGGTGCAGATCAACATGCAGATCCCAACTACTGCCTCCAATGCATCAACGCAGTCAACAGCCATTCAAAACGCCATCAACAATGGGGCTTTGGCAAGCCAGTGGGGCAGGCTAGGTAAGACCTTTCCAAACATGTGTCCTTGACATAGGCATAGATGATAAGGCATTTTGCGTATAGCAATCTCAGCCATGCACAGATAGTTGCTCAGGATCCTCAAACTAGCAATCAGAGCTTGTCCTACAGCATAAATGTAGCATAACAGTAACGCCACCAAAATTGCGTGCTTCACTGACTGACCGAGTGCTGCTTGTGGCTTCCAACATTAATTTTACACCTCATATTGCCCTTGATAGCTGTCAGAAGCGTTTTGAGCTGGTCACATGTAACCAACACATCTGCCCAACATTTCCAAGCATGCACAGCATGCTTGCGTGCTTGCTGTAAAGTGCATTGCCTCTTCAGGCAATGCTTCATGCAAAGGATTTTGCAGCTTTGACTTGACTACACAGCATTCCCACTTGTAGCAGTTGACATGCATCTGATTACAAGCTTGCATCCTCAGACATCTGAGTTTTGCATATCATTCTCTAAGCTATTTCTGGTTTTTAACGCAGGTCTGCAGACATCTGGCTACAATGTTCTCAGCAGCAACACAGCAGCTGGCAGTCCAAGTGCTACAGCAACGCCTACAGCAACCCCAACTCCAACCCCAACGGTACGAGCCACAGCAACTCCCACTCCAACCCCAACTCCAACCCCCACACCGACCCCAACACCAACTCCAACACCAACTCCAACGCCAACCTTGACCCCAACTCCAACCCCCACTGTCAGGGCAACCCAAACACCGACCCCCACACCAACACTTGCACCCACATTGACCCCAACTCCAACCCCAACACCAACGGTCAGAGCTACAGAAACTCCAACCCCCACGCCAACCCCAACAGCAACCCCTACGCCAACCTCCACTCCTACGCCGACCCTAACTCCGACCCTGACCCCAACTCCAACCCCGACGGTCAGAGTCACAGAAACCCCAACCCCAACCCCCGCTCCAACACTTGCACCCACCCTGACCCCAACGCTGACCCCTATACCAACCCCCACAGCAACTTTGACCCCAATTCCAACCCCTACTCCAACACTTGCGCCCACACTGACCCCTACACCGACACCAACCATTGCGCCTACGCCGCTAGCAATCCTGCCAACCCTGACCCCCACCCCAACCCCAATTGCGACGCTGCCTGCCACACCAACTCCCACACCCACAGTGAGGCCATCCCCCACCCCAACCCCAACACCCACCCGGACAGTCCTTCCGACCCCAATTGCAACCCTTGCCCCAACTATTGTTCCAACCCCAACCCCAGTTGCAACTCTGGCGCCAACTTTGGATCCAATGCCAACGCCAACGCCAACACCCACGCCAACAGTCCTTCCACTCCCTCTTGCAACCCTTGCACCAACCATAACTCCACCTGCAACCCCACTTGCAACTCTGGCACCAACTGACACCCCCTACCCAACCCCACTTCCAACCCTAGCTCCAACCGACACCCCCACCCCAACTCCCACCCCTATACCAACCCCCATATCAACCCCCATTACCACTTTGCCATCAATAGTCTTGCCCACGCCAACGGCATGTTTCCTGTCCCTGTCCAGCACTGAGTTCTGCTTACAGTGATGGCAACAATCAAGCACACACATCTGCAAACAACTGCAAAATGCGCAACTCTGCAACTCAGTCACTTTGCTTACAACGCTGATGCGTCCCTGCTGGTTGTCTGTCAACAGCTAGACACGGTATAAACTTGCTGTAATTCTGGTTTGGTCTGAAAGAAAGCAAGAATATGTTTTTAGGACCTCACCAAATTCTGTAAGGTTCTATTCGCAAAGTCCAAATATTCCTAAATCCTTGAAATTCAGGCCATTCTGCCAGCTTTACTAATTTTCATGTGTGTTTGTTGCAGGCAAGCCCTACTTCACTGGAATCCACTCCAGTCAACACTCCAGCTGCTACCACAGCAGCTACCCCTGCAGCTATTGCGGCAGCTACCCCTGCAGCCACTGCCAACCCTACTACCACAAGTGGAGCATCCACCAACAGCGGCTCTGGCAGCAACAATGGGGGTAGTGGGGGCAAGGGAGGGTTGCCAGGCTGGGCTATTGCAGTCATTGTGGTGGCGGCGCTGCTCATTCTGGCACTCCTATCAAGTGAGCATCTGCCTCCTGTATACTTGTTTTGCCCAAATGCCAGATGCTTCTGCTGTGATAAGCTTTTGTAAGTTGCGTCACTTATAGCAGAGTATCAAAACGTCACAGCTGTCACAGTGCTGCCACGGCAGCTGCTTGCGATGTCAGTGTTGCTGTAGTGCACAGCACTTTTCAGCCTTTGCAACTTTTGTGCTGGCATGTGATCAAGCGTGTTGCCTGTTTGAGCTCTGAGGCCTTGGTTTTGGCTCATGTTGCTTACTGTCTGTGCAGGCTTGTGCTGTTGCAAGTATATAGTCAGCCGTCGCCGCAATCGCCAACAAATGAAGTACGTCGACAACTACTATAACACCGTCGGCTACGGCGAGCCGAGCGCGGCAGACTACGCAGTGACCGGCGCTGCGGCGGGTGGTGGTATGGGCTCGCTACGCCAAAACTTGAAGTCTGACAGCATGAGCAGCGGCCACAGCCTGATGTCGAGCAACCCTGTCTTCGACGACTCCGCAGCCAACAGTCAGACAGCGGCAGGAGCAGGCGCTGGCGCAGCGGCAGGCGCGGGCGTTGGTGCACCTCTGACACGAACTTACAGCAACGCCAGTTCCGGATCTAGGGGACCAAACCCCAACGCCGGCTGGCTGAACAAGGAAGGACTGGCAAGCAACCCGCTGTACCAAGGGGATAGGACACGCACTCCTTCTGCTGAGAGGCCACGAAGGGCAAGAGCTCCTTCTGATGCCAGTCCCTTGACAGGCATTACAACTCAGCCAAACAGGGCAAGGGGACGAGTAGGCACCCCTGACCGCAGCATTCTGGACAGCAATGGTGTTTGATTTCGTGGTTATATAGAAGCATTTCAGCCAGCTCAGGGTTTTTTATTTTCAGTATGACAACACAGCAAGGAATGAGGAAGGACAGCTGAATCTATACAGGCCCAGCCACAGAAACAAACGAACATGGAACAGTCTGTGTTCCAGTTTTGCGGCAGCAGGCGTCAATGTTGTGTGTTGTCACAAGGCACACAATGGCTGATGCTGTTAAAACTTGATACATTGTTCAGAAGAGCGTGCATATATCCTCAATGTTCCAGCCTGTACTGCTGACCATCAATGTTTCTGCGTGCGTCCCGTTTCATTAGATAAACTATGTTTTGCTTCAAAAAATTGTGATCCCAGCAAACTTGATTTGAATAGATAGCTCCCCCATTTCCTTCAGAGCACGCCATGTAGGTGCTGCTTGTATAGACTCACATCAGATTCTGTGTTACGCTGTTTGCCCTGATAATGATTTGAGTGTGTAACATCTGTCATATACTATAGTATGCTCCGCAGTCTGGTCAAGATATCATGTATCTGCAGCAGCTACTCGAAGAGCATCAAGTGGCATCGTAGTAAACCAGCAACAATTGCAACATGCAAAAGAACAGCATCAGAAAGAGCAGCGGGGCATGATAGCAGTACTACACAGGTCACAATTGCCAGCTGCATGTGCCTAATGTTCCACTAGCATCTAGTGTCGCTTTTGTACAACACAAAATGCTGTGCATTTGTGTTGACGTTTCAAAAGCAACCCAGGTCAGCATTCACTATGTTCATCATTAACAGCACCACAAGCTAGCAGGAACCTTGGCATGAGCAGCAATTCATGCTGTAATGCCTCAGAACATTGTGTTGTCAACATGTGCAACTACTGACATTAGATCAGTACGTCACGACCCGGAGTGCACAGCAGAACCAATCAGTCATGATGCTAACAGGCCAGGCACAAAACAGGTGGCATCCATTTCAATGTTTTTTGAGTTTCTGATGAGCAGTCTGACACCATTTCCCAAAATTGTCACTGCCCCAGAGGTAGGTCTAATTTTGCTGCATGTGTAGCTTCTCTGATTGTAGGGTGTCAATAAAACCCTAAGACAGAATCCCAAGAAATCGTCACTGTCCCAAAGGAAGTGGTATCTTTGCTCCATTAACTGTTGTGAACTGATGCTCTTGACAGTGCCTGCACATGCACATATAAATATGACGGTTGTAAACTGATGCTGCTGATAGTGCCTGGACATGAACTCAAGTACATGAACAGATGCACAGTTAGCAGCCTCTCAAGCATTCACTTGAAGCCAGTACGCGCCTTTATTTACTGTCAATGACCCAGGACGTGTTGCACAGCATTAGCTCTGGCAAAAGTATGATGCACAGCAGCATTAGCTGTAGCAAGAGTATAATGCACAATGCTCATACTCATTGCACAGACGCGTGTGAGACTACTGTTCCCATGAATCTTCAGGTGCATAGCTTTCAATGTGCACGTTGTCCAGTGCAAGGGTTCTTCTGCATCAGGGCAGTTCAATACAGCAAACTCTTGTTGTAATGACTGCTCTGGTTACCAAGAAGTTTGTCCTGAAATCAAATTGTCCTCACTCAGAGGGACCACTGCAGTCAGAATGCAGTGATGGTCACCAATAGCACTGTCCTTACGTCGAGGTTGTCCTTACATCGAGTGTCCTTACAACAAGAGTTTACTGTACAAGGAATTTCCCTTGGTCATCAATGCAGTTTTCACAGAGACAAGGATTGCACCAGAGGGCATCAGGCTTGAAGCAGGTGCCTTGCAGCTGTTGAGTCCTCGCTGTGAAGAGAAAAAAAATAACACAGACTTATCATGTGGTAGTGCATTCCAATAACTTTCTGTCAATGGGAGCAGTTTTTGCAATGTTTGCTGGTTTTTACTACTGAATAGGAAAGATCTCCGTCCGGCGAGTGCAGCGCTACTGGATAAACATGTTCATGATGCTGGCAATTGTCACCTTAGTTTGAGCATTGGTGATGACACAGGCCAAATTCATGCTGGGTATAGGGCATAAAACTCACCAGAGAGTGTCAAGCTTGAAGGGAGTGCCTTGCAGCTGTTGACTCCAGTGAGAGCAGCGCTGCTGGGTGGACTTATCAGTGATGATGACAAATATGGCGATTGTCACCTCACTTTGATCATCCTGATCATCACTGATGACAAAGGTCAAAATGATGCTGGGTATAGGGCGTAAAGCTTACCAGAGAGTATCAGGCTTGAATGGGGTGCCCTGAAGCTGTTGGGTCCAGTGAGTGCAGCGCTGCTGGATGGCCTTGCGCTGCTCCAGGGTCAGTTGACGCGGCTGGAGCACTCGCCCGAGAGTCATGTGCATGATGCTGCTCTGCTTGCTTGACCCTCCTGAACGAAGTCAAGAGCATTTCAGTTACAAGTGAACAAAATGTGGCTTGCATCAACATCGTCCCTTAAGAGGCTGAGGCACTCGCCCCAAAGTCATGTGCATGATGCTGCTCTGCTTGCTTGACACCCCTGAGCGCAGTCAAGAGCATTTCGGACAACGTGAGCAGAATGTGGCTTGAATCAACATTTTCCCTGAAGGGGCTGAACCCCCCAGCCCCCCCCACAGCCCCCCACCCCCAACCCCGAAGTTATGTGCATGATGCTGCTCTGCTTGCTTGACACCCCTCAGTCACAAGGATTGAACGCAAAACAATCCTCATGCAGTTGTGTCAAGTTGCCGCCTCATATGCCACCGGCAGTTGTAAGTAGCAGCAGTGCTTGCAAGTTGTAAGCAGCTGTGTAGGTCGCAGGCAACTGGTATCTTGTTGTGTCAATTTTGACTGAGGAAGCTGGTTGCTGATTTGGTGACATGAGCTATTTCTGACTTGTGATGCCTAACTGCATCATTGCTTGTCTCTGGACATTAGCATGGACTGGCCGTCTCTGGACCTGAGCAGTAAGGGTTGGCTGCCTGGAAAGGCTTTCCTAATTTGGTGGTGCATGCCAGCCAGCTCGCCTGTTATGTCCACAAGGCACAAAAGCAATGTCGCATTGAGCCCTTCATGAGAGTTCATGTGATGGGTTTGCTAATAAAGGAGTGTTAGCAAATCTGATAAGGTTTGCTAACACTGCATGAAGGCACGTAGCATCTTCTGTCATCATACTTTGAGAAAGCATATAGGCTGTTCTTTCTTTGACATGAGCAGCATAAGTCGGCTACCTGGAAAGGCTTCCCTAATCTGATGGCGCATGCCAGCCAGCTTGCCTGTTATATCCACAAGGCACAGTAGCAGTGTCCCACTGTTAGCAAACACCACACTATGCACCTGCAACAGCACTCCTGATGTGAAGACACTCTTTGCGTTTACGCTCAATCTGCAGTTGCTTGTCCAAAACCATAGCATACCAGCCAGCTTGCCTTTAATGTCCACAAGGCACAACAGCAGCGTCCCACTCTTAGTGAATATCTCACTGTGTACCTATAGCAGCATTCCTGATGATGCAAGCAAATAAACCCTTTGCATCGGCCAAAAAAAAAAAAAAAAAAAAAAAACCTAGGTTCCCTATAGTCTCTGCAAACCTCCCACTGTGTGACTGCAACACTTCTAGAGGCAAACACGACCCTATACACCTTCAATAGCAGCAAACATTGTGTAGGCAAATACCACTCCTATGAACCTGCCTCAGCCCTACTGATGTCAAGAAAATGATTGTGTGTGAACTTAATCAGCAGTGACTTATACACTGAGCAGATGATGCAACAAAGCCTTAGGCTTGTAGCATCCCATGATTGGCACAAACCAAACTAATCACTTGCACAAACAACGTGTGCTGTGATGGGTGTCAATTTGAACAAGTAGGAGTGGCTCACAGGGTTACACCTCAGCTGGTGGCCAAGCCGTCAAAGCTATTGTTGCGCTTTGATTATATAACTTTTCCAGCCACATGTCTACTTTTTGGAACTGCTTTGTGAGATCACTGATGTCCAAATGTTCAAGTAGGAGAGGCTGACAGGGTTGCACCTCAAAGGTTGGCCGAGCTGTCAAAGCAATTTCGCGGCATGTGTCAATCTCCTTTTGCATGATGGCAGCTGCGGGTGCTGGGATGGGTACAGGGGGGTGGGTGGGGTCAATTCCCCCACCTTGGGTGAAGGGGTTGGGCCTGGGGTCACCTGGCTGTGACGTCATGAAGACTGTCAGATGGTAGTTCTCTGGCAAGCTTGCGTGCGGTTGCATGCCTGTGTTAGCAAAGCAGACACATTACAGTGATTTCTTGTAAAAAGTGGTTTATAAAAAGAGGTGATCACGTATTGGGTTGTGTCCTTACTTACAGGTACTGATGCAGTCAGCATGCAGTGATTGTTTTGCACTTGCATCATCATTTCAATGGAGTTGTGCTTGTGTTGAGGGACCCTGTATTGAGAAAGTGTACCTGGTGGCACAGAAGCAAGAACGTCTTGGCACGCGCGCTTTGCCTGCCTCACCAGATCACTCTGCACTTCTGGTTGCAACACAACCAGGCGTACAGCTCCAGGCAGCAATGGTGTTGGGAAATGTTCATAGAACAGTGGCTCTGGCTGAGTGTCGAGGCTGCCATACAACTGCCGGACAGCAGTGATAGATTCCAAGTTGAGGCCGTTCTGAACAAAGGTGGCAGCCATGCTGTCATAGACCCCTGCCATTTTGGTTCTGTCCATCTGCAAAGCACTGATCCGTGAGGGTCACAGCAAGTGGAAAGAAGAGCTGAGGTTGCGATGGTCTTGCCTGATCGTTTGCTGCAGCAACGACTTTCGCAGACCACGCGGCAGACATGTCAGCTATTGAACCTGTTGCGTGCATTTGTGCGGTTGACATGGCCTGCTGATTGGTCTCTGACACAGGAGGTGCAGTTCGATGCTGCGCGGGTGGTTCATCTCGCTCTGTCTGTGGCAGCGCTGTCGGTTCGCGTGCACGATCATCTGGAGTTTGTGTGATGGGAGTCGACTCCTCCATATGTGGCCCGGCCGAGCCTTGATCTGCTTTGTGAATCTCACTGCTGGGCAGTGCTTGTTGCTGTAGGCTCGTGACACTCGAATGCTGCACAAAATTTTTGATTGTGAAGTCGATGCCGGAAGTTGGACCTGAAGAATCGAATAGACACAATTACATATTTTGACTGAACTCTCGAGCAGGTGCAGGTGCATTTCCTCAAGATGCAGTGTGGTTGTCATCACAACCAGCTTTTGACAGCCCACCAGTCAAGCTGCATCACAGTCCCTTGCCAGCCCTTTGCCATGAGCACTCCTGGGGTTCAAACAATGATTGCTATCAAGGTTGCAACGGTGACAGCCTTGTGCAGAGCCGTCTGACTGCTCACTGCACGCTTTGGAGAGTCGCTTGTGCATATGGCATGCATTTCATGGTACTCAGCAGGCTCAAATGAAGAATGATTCCCTCAAAGAATCCATTTTATTTTCCTAACATAGATTAAAAAAATTAGCAACTTTGCCAATCACGGAACTTCCGCTTCAAGCGGTGAATGTCAGGGTGGCCGAGTGGTCTAAGGCGCCAGACTCAAGTTCTGGTCCACGTATGTGGGCGTGGGTTCAAATCCCACTCCTGACATGGAGAGTAACATTTTGTTTTTTATCTTTTAGTAGGTTGTGACAGTGCACCCTCGGGTCGGCACTCGAAGCATTCAGGGTGTGTTTGCTATATTGTGACAGTGCACCCTCGGGTCGGCACTCGAAGCATTCAGGGTGTGTTTGCACTGGTGCCTTTTGTAATGCAATGCCAATAGCAATTGAATTCTGTCACAGCCAAGGAACGATTTCATGCAAAAGTTGAAAAGAAAATTGCAGCATTTGTATTGACCTTGTGATGATTTCACATGTGCCGGCAACCAACTTAATGATAGTTGAGCTGCTGGACTGGCTCGACTTTGAGCTTTCAGTACAGTTTTGACCTAAGGGGGCTAAGCCTACGATGACGGTTCTGCAGTCTATCCAAGAACGCTTCGCCATTGCCAAAAGCGTTATTTAGAGAGGTACAATGCATTCCCTCGAGTACAAACTTATGGGTACTGACTTTGTTGGACACGTCTATGAGCAGACATATGTTCGATCCGTCCCTGAAGACCTGTTTGATCAGTCTCAGTCAGCCAAGTGCAAAGCATTCATTGACACCATTGAGTACTCTGTGCGGCCTGAGATTCGTGCTGCAGCTCCGTGGGTTTGTGCGAAGTGTCATCGACCCGGCAACGAGCTTGCGACCCGTGTTTTGATCAGCATACCCAAGGATCCACTATGCCCCGTCGAAAGTTATTGACCGTTCGATGACAATGTGCCATCAGGGCGCTTGCCAGGTTTATGCAAGAGACAGAGTCAGAGCAGCTTTGGTTCAGGCAGCAGATGAGGCGCATATTGTCAAAGTTTGCAAGGTCTGTGGTGAGCTAGGCCACACAAAGAAATGTAGCCAGTGCAAGAGCGTATTTTACTGCAGCAGATTCTGCCAAAGACTGGATTGGCCAAAACACAAGGCAGCTTGCAAAGCCCGCTCTGAACAGCTCTGATGCAGCACTTGTAACTGTCCTGGCCGCAACTATACTAGCTGCTGCCTAAACGCTGTCCAGTGACAGTTTCATGCGGCGTTCATTGCAATAGTACAGAGATAGTAACCAGTGTCCAGCATGCTTCATAATGCAGCTATACCACAGTCAAGCCAAAATATGCACGTGTGTCAACATCATGCTGCAAACATCGATAGAACCATGCATTGTGCAGATGCACGCTGTTTTGTATGGTGCTCTAGATCTTGCCAAAACCTTTGCTATTTACTATTTCCCAAAGGTTGCTCGTCAGTGCAGTTTTGAGAGTCTGTTTCCAGATCAGCAACTAAGTAACACCTTTGCCGTGCTAGAAAGAATGTCATGTGTCAAGAGAGATGCTCTCAAAGCATGTTCATTCACAAAAATTTAAATCTGTCGTTGATCAGAAGCCATCTCAGCTGCTGCACCTCTGCAGGACAAATAGCCTAGCTAAACCCAAAGTGTGCACACGAAACACGCTTACGAAAAGCAGAGCATGAGCGGGGTCACTTTCGTGCGCAAATGACCTTCAAGTCTCTTAGCTCAGCATGAAACAGCATTAGGTGATCATATGATGCATGTGTCAATTTCTGTTGCCATTGTTACAGCATGCATTGCAACTTTTGAACAGTGTGGCGTGCCTCAAGTTGAAGTTGCAGTTGTAAAGGTAAGCAACCCATGATCAGGTGCATAGCCACAAATGCATTCTTCTACTTGATCTGTACCCTATTTACTGAGGGAGTGCACTTTCATCACATGCTAAAAGCAGTAGCTTGCATGCAGTCATGTATGACCGCGGCACACAGCGGCAATGTGTCACAGGTAGTGTTTTGTCTGAAATCTCTACATCATCACAAATTCATGGTTTTCTGCAACAACGCGCAGTCATATGCAAAGCACATGGTGGCACATACAGTCATGCATGTCACAGAGCAACAAACACTTGCTCTCAGCCTTGTTCCAGGCCATGCAGTTTTGCTTTGTCCTCGACCTGCGCATAGACGCCAACCGCGTGTAATACCAGTGCTGAGTGTGCTGTGCTTGTCATGCTCAACCTTCTCACTTCCAGTACATTTCCTCAGTACATTGTCTACTGCTCAAGGTCAGATCACGACGCAATGGCTGGCCTCACTCTACCGGTCAGTAATGCCTGCAAGCAGTCATACCATTCTTATGTGAATTCACATGTCCACACCTCTCGCAAACCATGGCAGGTATATTACTGCGTCTCGCAAGGTTGGCACAGGGTTTGCAGAAGACATCTGTTGCATGCACAAGGCAGGCAAAGACGTGCATGAAAAGCAGGATTTGGGCAAGACACACCCAGCACCCGTGGCAGCATGTGTAACATACTCCCATTATAGCCCTACCTTGAGGTGCAACTGTCTCTGTGCAATGAGCGCAAGAGATGCAGATTGAAAACAGGAGCGTCTCGTTGTAAGGACACTCAATGTCAGGACACTCAATGTGAGGACATTCTCAATGCAAGGACAAGGCAAGTGGGATTGCACCAATCAGTGCATTCTGACTGCAGTGGTCCCTCTAAGTTAGGAGAACTCGATGTCATTTGTTTTCACAACCAAGCAGTCATTACAAAAGAAGTCACTGTACTCCAGCTGTAAAATTATGAGGTGCAATCATCACTGTGTGTAGGGCACGAGAGATGCAGATTCGCGTACCTTCAACATCAAGCACATCATTTGCTGTTCCAAGGCTGCTCGCTGAATCACCTGCTTTTGCGCTGCTGTCTATCTTAGCAGCAGTGCCAGATGTGGCAGTGACTGACTGACCAGATGAAGCTTCAACCTGCTTCTCCAGCTCCTCTTCTTCCTTCTTGAACTGCAATATCATGTTGCGGTGAGATGTGGAGAGCATCACAGAGGAATGGTGACTTAAGTAAAGCGTGATTGTGGCCATGCTGCATTGCAGCAGGTGTCTGATCTCCTGTGACTAGCATAAGTATGCATTGATGTTGGAACTCTACCTCTTCAACTCTAATCTGGTTCAGGCCAGAGTGCAAGGCAGCAACATCAGACTGCTTGTGACCAGCTCAAGCATGCAATGTTGCTTGAATGTGCACCTTTTCCCTCTCCTCTGCTACTTCTTTGGTTTCTTGTGCAACACACTTGCTGTAACAAGCGTCATACTCCTGCTTTGACTTGACGTCTCCAGCAGAACTGCCCAAGTCTTCAAGTCTGCATTTGCTGGCACAGATCTCTGCGGCATTCTCCTTGACTGCAAGCACGATCAAGACTGCACTTATGGGAAGGCACTTGCACACGTGCACAGTCTATGCCGTAAAGCGTCATGACAGGAGTCTCTGTCTACAGAGGCAGCCTGGGTTTGTGGCCATTATACAGCAACCAGCAGCAAGATGACCTGTCGGGGTGCAGCCCAGACAGATCTGAGTTGTAGAGAATATACAAAATAGCAAAACGAGTGCTGTGACTGCCTAGCACATGTCTGCAGCATTCAGGCAAACATAAACAGCAAAGCGATCGAGCGCTGCATGCACCTAATACAAGTCTCTGCCGTGTTCTCCTTGACTGCAGGCATGGTGCAGGCTATTGCTATAACAAATTGTGTCGCACGTATGTGAGGCAGACCTGAGACATGGATTGAAGCAAGTGAGTGCTGTGTGCGCCTTGCAGTCTGGGGCTTAGACTACAGCGTGCAGCTTAAAGGATTTTGGGCAGCAAGGTCATCACAACAGACAATTCACTGCAAATTGGCTGGCAAGCAGCAAGAGCTTCACCAGCCAGGAGAGGAAGTCCAAAGTTCCCTGTGCTGTATAGCTTGTGGCGAAACATAACAACTCCAGTGATCAGGACCAAGGCAAAGCATACAGCACCCCAAAGCCACCAGTTGCGCTTGACTTCTTTCACAACGCGATGTACAGGAGAGCCGCCGTCGCGCATACTGCCCTTTGGTCCCATGAAGTCAAGCTGGGCCTCCTCATCATCACTGCACAAGCAGTGAGTGATCCACAAGGGAGAACTGCATCAGCATGCTCACGACAGGGTCAGCTTTGCTTAAAATGTCTGGAATGTCACGGAACCTACTCGTGAAAAGGCTCGCTGTGGTGTCTGACTGCCTGCAGCGCCGCTTAGTTTGGCTATTTTCGCACTTCCACTCAAAGCAAACAAACTTGTTCTCGACTAGCGTACCTGAAAGCCGTCTCGGGATTTTGACATTTCTCGTGTGCAGCTACTCGTATAGTCTAGGTAACAAGCGAGTGTGCTTTTGCCACCAGCAAAAGGTCAGGTAGACGTAAAATCAGGGACTCTGAAAAGATCAATCGCGATGAGATGCCTGTCCTGACACCGAACTGAGCTATAGCAAACAGTGCAGCGGCCAGGAGATGCAAGCTCTACAGACTGGCAGATGGGCAATTGGTGTGGGTGATGTCCTGCCGCTCAAGCGCACTTTCGCTGATGCAGTGCAGATCACAGTGCGGATGTCTGTGCGTGCGCCTGTCGCCAAACAACGGAAGATGAAACGGCTGTCGGGGGAGCCAGACGATACAAGCAGCGCCTGCTGATTGCGTCCCGATTCTGTGGTGCGATGACTGCAGCTGGTCTTGTAGCGTAGCTCTTTTTCAGCAATATTGCACTTCTTGACCGCGAGCGAAGGCGAGCGAGAGAACCGCAGACAGTGTGGCACTGTCACGTGAAAGCAGTACAGCTGTGCAGCGAAACGCTGAACGCCTTGACCGTGCGATAGTGGCGGGTCCAGCACGGCATGCACCTTCTCTTGGGCCGGCTCCGCAAATGCGTAGAAGTTTAAGTTCTAGAAGGGCATATGACGAGCCTGGACCTCGCGCCAGGTGATCAGCGTCAGAGGCTGTAAGCTTGTGCTCTGCAACCACCGAGCCGCTGGTTCTGAACGTCATGCGTTCCGAGTGCTTGCGTGTTGATTAAAGGGGGTTGCTGCTTCGCATGTCGTGAATGATGCAATCTGCCCTGCCCTGCAAGGCTAAGCCTGACGTGGCTGAGATTGTCTGTGCAGGATTGCACAGGGAGCACTACATGCCTGCATTGTGTTTGGAGCTGCAAGTCTTTGGACATGGCACCTTGGGCGCATTGCAGCACAGCAGCCAATAGCACAAAAATATGGGTGGTTTTCCAGCTATATGACATATGACGCACTAACATTGCAACTATCAATGTTTGTGCTGGCTCTTATACAAGACTTGAGAAGGCCAAAGCTGGTATGCTGCAAATGTGCCTGGCAGCTTGAATGCATGTAGTGCATGGCAACACAATTGTGTCCCAGCTGTCGATGGCGCTGCATACCCCATTTTGAAACGTGCTGATCACATGCTGATGTTGTGTCACTGATGTATCACATGTCACGCGCTGATGAAATGCCTGCCTGTAGGCTTTTTGGAAATTTCTGATGGATGACTTTGCCTGTGCTCTTTTTGGGCCTGCAATCTTTGTGACATTTTCTTACTATGTCACGCAGTTCCTGCCTCTGACAGAACCCATATATGGCGATGACTACCAAGTGGTATGTCACTCTGACCTCCCCCTATTGCAAGATTTGCGACGCAACGCAGCAGTGCACGTCAATGTTGCAGCAATGGGCAACGTACCAAGCAAATCGTCACATCTTGTTTGATATGCAGATGAATGCTAAAGGGCAGGAGCAGCCAGTGTGCTATGCAAAGGGCATCTGCGTAAGTGTACACACCTTTGTAAGAAGTTGCTTCAACCCCACTGATATGCATTGACTTCAGCATGGGCTCATGTCCGCAGACATCATCTTGTCTTGGGCACCCATGCAAGCAAGGCAACTTGCATCTGCAAATTTGCGCAAGCATGCAGTGACAGGTCCTTGTCAGGCAAAGAGCTGCCTGTTGCACAGCACTGTGCCAATGGCAGCTTTGCTACTGGTGGTCGAGCTTGCTGGGAGTTTGCGTAGTTGCTTATGGAATGCATGAATGTGATTTCATGGACTGGAGTGCTGCTTAGATACTAAGGGTGGAGCCCTCATTGGTCAAGATTCTGCTGGCTGCTGTTTCTACAGCAGCGATCCCAGGCTGCCTCTACTGACCGAGGCTCCTTGCATGACGCTCAACGGCATAGATTTTTCTTTTCTTACTCAGGTACCTGCGTGGGTTCCAAATGGTTTGCACATCGGGAATAGCGTGGCAGCAGTCTTGGACTTTCTTGTGTGCTTTGGCCAGCGCACATTCAGCAATCGTGCAGAGCTGTTTCAGAGAGGCTTCACTCTCACCTATGTGTTCTGGCTGATGGTGCGCAAGTGGCGAATTGGCACATTTCCATACCCTTTTATGTAAGGAGCTTGTGCTGAGTTGAGGTGACTTGTTGCAGCAATGTGTGCCTGTTAAGTTGGCAAAATTCTTTTGTTGCTGCTGTCAGGGAGCAGCTGCCATATCCTTGGGTGGGATTTGTGCTTGTGAGCATCTTCATGGTCACATCATGTGGGCTGCTATTTGCTCTGGGTTGGACAGTGCGGTTTCTGCTGGCACGCATTTTCCATCTGGCCAGTCTGCAGCATGACTCTCTGAACCAAGGTCAACGCAGGCGTCAGGAGCTTACTGCAACACCCTCACCTCATCAACAACTATTACGAAGGAGCAGACAGAATGTTCTGCTAGACCCTTGAGGGACAGCCATATCTGCCCATGCTGTATAAAAAGTCGGTGATTTTCCTTTGTTTGAGTGTCAATAGACTCTGCAATCTGACAACAACTCTGCTGTGTCAACTTAGTTCTGCTCATTGCTTGTTACACTGGTCTGGCAGTTATGCTTGAGCACCAACTGCTCTGTTCAGTTTCTGCTCATTTGCATCTGCTGTTAGGAAAAATGTCCAAACCGTGTTTGAGTGGCCCCATGTGGAACAATAAGTGAGTCATATATACCTGTTTTGATTCAGATTGTCAAGGTCTGATCTCATTCAGATGTCAGATAATGTGCTTCATAATCGGGTTATGTTCAGCCTGAATCTCATGTTGACTGACTATACACCATACGTAGGCTTTTTTTTGTAAGTGCGCAAAAGCATGGCCTATGCCTTCTCACAACAGCCTTGAAGCTGATTTGCTTGCTGCTTTACATGTTTTACACTGAGTCTGTGTGTGTCTTTCCGCTACATCTGACAGCTTCATTTACATTTGCAGTTACAGCTGCCTCTGCTTCAGATCATCCCTCTCAGCTATTACTGATGCTAGGCGATCCTTCAGAACCTGCGCAACATCATGAAACACAGCTCACTGATTGCACTGCAGCACAATGTTTGTCCAGCCTGATGCTGCCTGCATTGAAATCCCTGGGTTGCTAAAGCAGATTGGACTGCAAGCCATCTCTAAGTAGCAGCAACAGAGCTGTGTCAGGTGTACTGGTGATAGCGGCGTGAATGTACTTGTACAATGTCATGGTGTCTGTTCTGCTGCAACTTGCCACTGAGTGCCAAACATAGTCACCAGTTGGCTTTGCAAGGCTGACTATGTAGAGAGCTCTGACGCATCCCACCTGGGCATCTCTTGAGGCTCTGTTGGTCACAAAATCCAGCTCATACTCCATTTCCCGCACATCCCGCAGCTTGTCAAACACGCTGCAGAGCAAAAAAGAAAATGTGATTTGTATTGTTGCTGTACACGAGTCAAGCCAGGGCGCATGGCAATACCTCACGGCAACTCAGCTTTGTGGAGCTGTGCACCTATCGGCCACAAGTCCTAGAGAAGGCATGCGGACACTGCTGCACTTTCAATAGCACGCTGTAATGTACATAAGAACATGCTGCCAGTAAGCAAAACCAAGAGTTGCTGACTACTTCCATTTGCATTGATGCTGCGGTGCTGCTTCTGGATGCTGCCTAGATTATACATGAGAGCACAAACATAGCACAAGGGCCATGTGCATGAACCTCATGAGTACAACCCTGTTTCAATAATTAAAGGGTCTGCAACACGACTGTAATGTTGTAGCAGCAGGCTTAGACATACATTGTGCCACAACAGCATACTGACTTCAGCATTGCCTAGCAACAATATTGCGGCCCCTCATGTAAACCGCATGATCCCAAGTACGCTCTTGATGCAGGACACCTAACTTAAGGATGTTCATATTGCAAGCACCGTGCAATTGAGAAAGAAAGCAATGCACTCTGACTGCAGTGGTGCTTTTTAAGGCCAGTGAAAGGAACGTTTTGTTAGTGACACATGCAGTCTTCGCATCACCAGAAGACTGCACAAGAAAAGTGCAAGAGCATCCCTCTGCATTGGTACCCACCTTGTGTCACCGCCAGCTTGGCGCAGATCCTCTTTTAGGCGGTATTGTAGCGCTGTCAGCTTCTCCTCGCGCCGCTTGCTCTTGCGCAGCTGCTGCTCCAGCTGTATACACTGAGCCTTGACTTCCTGCTCACATATAAGTCAAAGTCATGCATGCGCTGTGCCTTCACTTGCCTGCAACACTGCACACAAGCTGCAGCAGCAGCAGCAGCTGTGTCTTAGCAGCCATGCAATAACAGCACAATCTTTTTGGACCTCTCCAGTGGAACTTTGTTGCTAGACTGTTCCCCAAGAGTAGTCAGGCAAGCCAAACTGGCTGTAAGCGCGCAAATATGGAAGGAGGTGTCATTCTTGATATCAATCAAGTGTGCAGGGCATCATGAGTCTGGCACACAACTCACCTGGACAGCTGAAGAGTCTGAGGCGGGGGGCTGCTGTTGCTGTTGCGATTGGGCAGCAACCCGCTGCTTGTCTCGATTCAAGGTAGCAACCTGGCTCTGCACCTGCTCAAGACTGCTGGTCATGTCATTGACTTGCTTGGCGGCTGCTTCCTTGGCTTGAGCTGCCTGCAACCAGCCATTCATGGGTCTCGTTATGTTGCACAAATATGTGCAAGGCGCTGCTTGCCCTGAGTCAAGGTAGCAACCAGGCTCTGCACCTGCTCAAGACTGTTGGTCAAATTATTGACTTGCTTGGCTGCTGCTGTCTTGGCTTGAGCTGCCTGCACCTGAGTGCAATTGTTCCGGCATCTGGAGTAACATTGCTAGTAATATCAACTTAGCAGCTGAACATCAGACGAAGGTATTGCGACGCCCAGAACAAGCCCAACTGGCAAGATGTTCAGGCACACATCATGCCACAAAGACTTGATACTGCATCCCAGCTTCTGAGTAGCATTTCACAACAACTCAGCAGGAACATTGTCCATTGACACACAAGCTTTGTCAAATATACAATTTAGCCCAAATGTAAAGTTGTTTGACACACACAATGTGTCCAGTATAGAACCCACCTCAGCCGTCAAGTTCTCTGCACTCCTTTTGCTCTGCTCTAGTGCAGCCTGCAGCTGGCTGACTTGCTGGTGTAGCGTTTGCAAGTCCTGAGATGCAGCCTTGCCCTGTTGCCCAGCAGACTGAGCGCTGTCTTCCATCTGGCTCATCTTCAAGTGTGCAGCTTGCAGCGCACGCTGCACCAACAGCATATGCCCATGTAATGTACGACTTGCAGAAGTCTGCATTGATTACGCAGCACACGGAGCAGCTAGTTTGGTGATACACGTGTTCTACAAGGCAACTGTTGTCAGGTCTTGACTAGATATCAGCACAATGTCTGTGACAAACAGAATGTATCTGACAGGGTCAGGCTGCTGCATTGGTCTACTTCACTCATGAAGTCACCCATGACACCAGGTTGTATGCTGATGACCTAGATCTCCTACACCAGAACATGGTATATCACTTGCTGTGTACTCTGCATGCATCTTGCCACTTATCAATTACCTGGATTTTGCTCTCATTGTTGCTGTTGTCTTCTGCCAGTTGTTTGGCATGCCTTTCTGCAGCCTGAGCCTCACCCAGGGCTTGCCGAGCTTGGGCCAGCTGCTGCTGCGTTGACTGCAGCTGAGCATCAAGCTCTGCCTTGATCGCTGAGCATCTGGCTTGCTCCTGCTTCAGGGTCTGACTGTGCTCTACCTGCATGTGTGCATTGCTGATGCATAACAATTGCTGACACAGTGACGTCAGGGGCTGTTTGACACTGGTTTTGCAGTTATCAACAGGTGCTGTGACACCTTATTCTTGCTGCTGTGAGTCTAACTGTGAGTCTTGCTGTGAGCCTTGCGGCGAGTCTGGCAGTCTAAATGTGTTCTGCCTGCCTTTGAACATTGCTAATGTCATGCAGCTCTATCTTGTGATGAGCAGCTAATTCACTGCTGCAAAGTCTGGCAGTCACATTCAGACACCTGTAGGGTCTGCCTGTGTTCGCCATGCCACCTGAATTGAGCAGTGTTGCTCCTCCTGTCTTCTCAAGAGGTATTGTACCACTGTTGTCCTACTGGTATGATCTTTCTTGCAATTGCATGTTTGTTAGCATGCCTTTTATGACCATTTCTTGCACCTAGCAGGGTCAAAAATCACTGACAAGCATGTGGTCAATGACACGTGTTGTGTTCAATCCTTCCTGCTGGTGTCTAGTGCCTCGGTTCATTGACCGCAAACATCAAGGGTCACAACACACATTGTGGTCAATTCTTGCTGTGTTCAGTGCTGATTGCTTACCTTGAGAGTAGCAAGAGCCTGGTCTTTGGCATGGCCTGCGCCAGCTCTGAGGACTTGCATTTCTCCTGCAGCTGTTTTAAGCTGAGCCTCCAGGGCAGCTAGGGCATGTTGATGCTCCAGCCCTGCCCTGTGCTGAGCCTGCTGGGCCTTGTCTAGAGCAGCTTGTATCAACTGCATCTGCACAAGCACGGAAACTCAGCTGTGAGGAATTGTATTTTGTCCGCAGCTGTTTTTAGCTGAGCCTCTGAGGCAGCTAGGGCATGTTGGTGCTCCAGCCCTGCCCTGTGCTGAGCCTGCTGGGCCTTGTCTAGTGCAGCTTGTGTTGCCTGCATCTGCACACACACAGGCAGTGAGTCCTTCCTGTCTCAAAGCCTGATACACATAATCAGGGAATTGGACACAAGGCGTCATGCAAGGCCATTAAGACAGTTGCCAGACTCATGCAATTAGCACAAACGTCATAAGGGCCCTACACATAGCCAGTGCTGTTGTAAACAGGCCCATGCAATCAGCACAAATGTCACAAAAGACACTGTGCATTGCCAGCGCTACCAATGTCAAATCAATGCCATCATCATAGACTTCCCAAATAGCTGGATTCATTTTGTATTGATGTGTTTTGACCACCAGAGATGTCACAAGGCACTGCTCGCTGCCAATGCTCTTGAGACCTATTTGACAAATGCATTGTCAGTGTTAGTGTTAACTGATAAGGTTTTGTGCAGTACCTCAGTGGCTTGCAGAGCAGTAAGGGCGCGCTCTTGCTGCAGGCTCTGCTGTGCTGCCTCTTGACGCTGTTGTGCTGCTGCTAGCTGCTCTTGCAATGAAATGTGAACCTGCTGCTCAGCGTCCAGTTGCTGCCTTGTGCTGGCAAGAGCACCCTGCAATATGCAAGCATCTTCCTGAAAAGTCTGGGCAATCACAAACTGTGTTTGTCAAGAAACAAGACAACCGGCAAATCAGCAGGATGCTTTTGCTGCCTTTTGGCCGATAGAATTGTTCAGTGCTTGAATAATCATTAACTTTGCCAAGACAAAGACAAGACAACAGGATGGGTGTGCTCAAACGTACGCCGCTGCAAAACGCAATTGCTGCAGTGTCTGTAGAAATTCCTTTGTCTGTTGCAGTGTACCAGCTGTGGTGCAAGCAGATATGGCATGAAGCAATCGCTTGCATCTGTATTCATCTGTTGATTGGGTCTTAAAGCCTGCCTAGCAAACTTCTGAAATGAATGAGTAAATGAAGCAGCTGTGTGTGATCATTCATGCAAGTGAAGCTGCATTGCGGCCTGCCATAGAATCACTGACCTGCAAGTCAGCTGCTGCTTGCTGATGTGCTTCCACCTGCTGTGCATGAGCTGCCTGCTCATGGCTGAGCTCTGCCTTGGCCTGCAACAAGCAATATCACTTTATGTCGATTGCACATGATCTCAACTTCTACAGTTCTGGCGGTGCGCAGCGCCCAGTAAAGCTTCACAGGTTGCACGGCAGCCCCCTGTTGTCAATTCTGGCTGATTTCTGCAGGCAAGAGCCTTTGTTCCATGTTGACAGCTGGTTTTAGGGGCTTTAAGCTTCAGCGCAGCTCTACAATACCATTGATGGTGCAGAGCTTCACAGCAACCTGAATACGTCACATGGCCGCAGGTCTGTTTGTGGCATAGCATTGAATGGACCATCAGGGGGTCATACAGACAATGGCAACAGTCAACAATATACCTGATGTCTGAAAAATGAAAATACACCCATCAGTCTACAAAACAAACGTAATATAGTGCACAGCCTGCAAGGGCACGTGCAGGGAGGGAGTCCTGCTGCAGTCTTTGCTTCAGTGCAAGGCAATCTTACTTGGGCAACAGCAGCTTCCAAACTGCCTCTCTGCTCTTCTGCTGTCGCTATTGCAGCATTGTGATGGCTTTGGGCACTGGACAACTCATCCGCAGCCTCGGCAAGCTGTTGTGAAGTTGAAGCCACCTCTGCCTGTGCTGCCTGCAGGAGACAGTCATGAGTTTTTCAAATTGCTTTTTTGATGTTCTGCTGCAGCAGTTTGATAGCTTTGAGCACTGGCCAATTCCTCTACAGCCTTGGCAAGCTGTTCTGAAGTCAAATCCATCTCTGCTTGCGCTGCCTGCAGTAGCCAGGCATGAGTTCCCACATTGCTTCTCTGCTGCTGCAGCAATGAGATGGCATTAGGCACTTACCACCTCATCTTTGGCCTTGGAATTCTGTCTTGAAGTCGAAGTCACTTCTGATTGTGCTGCCTGCAGCAGCCAGTCATGAATCTGTTGAAACCACTGAGTGCTTGAACTGCTTGCCAAGACTGGCAAAGACAATGGCCCAAGCCAGGCAAGGAATAGAGAAGCGTTAAGGGGTCTGCAGCTCATGTGGTACACACTCGTCCTGACTGAGGCGCCATTTGCATCATATACAAAGGCTTGAAACTGTTGACAAGAATATTGAACATTGTGCTGGCTTTCATATGCCACTCAAGCTGCTGGAAGTGTGATGCATAGAGCCGCGAACCAAATTTGTGATTTCTGTGATACTGCATTGCAAGCCAACATACAACAGCTCAGCAAAGAGTCATACACTTTACAGAGACAGACAGGCACTCTACTGAGCACACCTGAAGCTCTGCAGAGACTGCATCCAGCTGCTGCTGATGCGCGTTTGGCTGAGCCAGCTTATCAACAAACTCAGTCAACAGCAGCTTGACAACGGGACATAAATATGGCAGAGACAGACAGCTATCAGGTGCATGTACCTGAAGCTCTGCAGAGACTGCATCCAGCTGCTGATGCTGTTCTTCCTTTTGCTTGCCCAGCTTGTCAGCAAACTCCTTCCACTGTTCAGCACTGTCCACAGCCTCCTGATGACGAGCGTCCCACTCAGCATCACTTGCTTCTCGCTCCTGTTTGCTGCTTTCAAGGGCTGCCTGTGAAACACAGGGCAAGAAAAGTAAATACAGGATCAGTTGAGAAGCCGGAAAGACCCAGAACTGTCAGCATTTGCCACCACGTTTAATTATGTCCCTTGTACAGCCCTAGCTCATTGCTTTCCATTGCTACCATTTGATCAGTATGTTGACAAGAAGCCAACTTGGACACTTTACACAGGCACAGGCAGCTGCAGTGGCAGGATGAGTCTGTGTGTACCTTGAGTGTGGTTTCACTGGCTTGCAGAGTGCTGACGTCAGCCTCAGCTGCATCTAGACGCTGCTGTGCACTGTCCAGCTGCTGCCTCAGTGAACTGATTTGCACATTGGACTCATCAATGACCACTTCCAGCTCATTGATGCTTGCCTGCATGCACAAGGCTTTTGTGAATTGCTGCTTTGATAGCATGACTGCAAGGCTTGCAGAGCGCTGACATCAGCCTCGGCTGCATCTAGACGCTGCTGTGCACTTCTTAGATGCTGTCTCAGTGAATTGCATTGAACGACTCGTCAATGACCAGTCGATGCTTGCCTGCATGCACAGGTCCTTTGTGATTTGCTGCTTTGATGACATGACTGTGAGGCTGGCAGACTGCTGACATAAGTCTCAGCTGCATCCAGACGCTGCTGTGCAGGGTCAAGCTGCTGTTTAAGTGAATTGAGTTGCACATTGGAGTCATCAATGACCACTCCTAGCTTATTGATGCTTGGCTGCATCCACAAGGCCCTTATCATTAGGTGCTTCGATAGCATGACTGCAAGGCTTGCAGAGTGCTGACGTCAGCCTCAGCTGCATCCAAGCGCTGCTGTGCACTGTTCAGCTGCTGCGTCAGTGAACCGAGCTGCATATTGGAGTCATCAATGACCACTTCTAGCTCAATGATGCTTGCCTGCATGCATCATGACATGCGCACTGCAAGCATGGATGCAGATGAGTTTCCAGGCAGCCCTGGAAAGGTCTTGCAAGCAGTTGCCCTTGCATTTTGTTGTTGGCTAAGCCAACACCCTACCAGCGGACATGATGCATGCACAGTGACGAGTTGAGTTGCTGCTCTGCTAGCATGACTGTGAGGCTTGCGAGCAAAACAGGCAGGCCAGCTTGCTTTGCCATGTTTGCAACCAGAGTGATCCTATGGTCCTGGATCAGTCTCCATCAAACTGAAGGCAGCGACCCAGGTGTTAAACGCCTCTAGAGCCGC
The DNA here is from genome assembly GCA_002118135.1 of Trebouxia sp. TZW2008. Lineage (NCBI taxonomy): Eukaryota > Viridiplantae > Chlorophyta > Trebouxiophyceae > Trebouxiales > Trebouxiaceae > Trebouxia > Trebouxia sp. TZW2008. Next base: position 50,513 of record BDIU01000301.1, read on the forward strand.
TGCTTATCTGCAGCTAGGGTCCGAGGCAATGCTGGATTGTGAGGCGTACACATTTGCCAGATTCAACACAACCAAAACCCGCCAGTCAGTGGGGCTGCTTGCATTGTGGCAAGATGAAATCTGGCTGATGCAAATACCATGCTCACTCGGGCCTGGACCTAGGCAAAGCCTGGCACATCTTGGCGTTTGCCGTCTGTGAGCAAATGCATCAGCAGCTGATGCATATCAGAGCAAACATGCAGCGCCTGTGAAGATGCATGTATCAGTACCTGCAGCTCTTGGCTCAAGTCACTGGTCTGATTAAGAGCAGTCTTGGTGTGGGTCAGCTCATTTTCCACCCGAGCGTGATCAGCCTGAGCCTGAGACAGCTCAGCAGTGAGCTTCTGGCACTGACCCTGCTCAGCCTCGTAACTCGCCTTTGCGGCTTGAGTCTCCATCTCAAGCTCGTTGAGCTGAGCCTCAATCTGTTGTTGGTACTCTAGGCTATCTGCCAGCTCTGCTTGAATGGCCGTGTGCTTCTGTGTGAGCTCTGACAGCTGCTGCTGGTGGCCTTGCAGCGCTGCGTCAGTTGTTGACAGCCGCACTTCTAATGCACCCTTCTCAGCTACCAACAGCTCCTGCATAGGAGCATGCTGTCTTGGCAAGTGAAAGTACACTGAGCAAGGCAGACCTTGACAGATCATCTGCTTTGCATTGCACCGTGGTCAACTTTGGTAGCTGCTGCTGGTGGCCATGCAGTGCTGCGTCACCGGTGGACAGCCGCACTTCTAATGCACCCTTCTCAGCTACCCACAGCTCCTGCATAGGAGCATGCTGTTGTGGCAAGTGAAAGCACACGGGGCAAGGCGGGTCTCAACAGGCAATCTGGTGTGCATGACACCGGTGTCAGTGTTGACAGCTGCTGCTGGTGGCCTTGCAGAGCTGCGTCACTGGTAGACAGCCGCACTTCCAACTCGCCCTCCCAGATACCAACAGCTTCTGCATGAACACATGTTGCCTTGGCAGTGGAACACAATGAACCCAACAGCCCACAGGAGTCAATACTGCCCAGCATGATGACGAGAGATCCTGTGAGTAGAAGCCACACAGGCAGTCAAAGGTATGGCAAGTGGTGGATGGCTTTGCAGTGATGTGTCACTAGATGACAGTCACAGGTACAAGGCGCCTTTGTGAGCCACAAACAGCTCTTGCATAGGCAATGCTCTGTCGGCATTTGAAATGTGCCATGTGATGCTGGGCCTTGTCGTGCAATTTGGCCTGCAATGCACTGCTATAGGACGCTGGCACGTTTGAGAAAGCTGCTTTGCGTATGACAAATTGCAGAAATCCTGTCACAGAGCTAGTCTTGTGCCAGCTCAACTTGTGCCTATGCTTTGCTGCATTATGCAGTTGCAGCACTGATTATTGGTATGGCACTGATCTGGGCTGAAGACGCACTGTCCTTACTGTAACGCTAAAAGCAAGCCAGTCATGTGAGATCAGGACATGAGCCCACACACACCCCTCGCAGCTGTGTGATCTATCATCAACATTCACACTGACCTGGGCTGCAGATGCAGTGGCTTTGTCCTCTTCTAGCTGGAACTTGACGTTGGACAGCTCCTCAGCGTTTGTACGCAATTGCTGTGTCAGCTGGTCAATCTCTGGCAGCCGTGCCTGCACAGCACTCAAGGTCACATGTGCTAAAAACAAAGTATAATTTTTCAGCTTGGACCTGTCGATGACACACAGCTGCAATGCTCAGGCATGACTGGTTGACACTCATCACAACCAGTCACATGGATGTTGCACTGCTCTTGAATCAGCCACATTGCGGTTTGGATGCCCCAAAAGGCAACTTTAGTCTTTGTCTATGATGCCACTGTGTTCAAGTACCGACAGCTTGCAGCATATGTCATGGCACTTCAGGCAATATGCCAAACCTCATGTTGACAATGCTTGCCAAGTTTTTGGCATTGCTAGACCTGCAAGGAAATCAGGTGTTCGTCATACCTCAGCAGCTGCTTTGCTTTCCTCCGTTGACTGCAGAGTGGTCTGCAGTCGAGCCACGGCTACTGTGGATGCCTCATGCTGCTCACTGAGAGCAGAGTGAGCCTCAGTCAGGCCTGCTAGCTGCTGCTGCAGGGCATCTCTGCTTGAGAATGCCTCCTGTAATTCGCTTCCCTTGGTCTCAGCATCTGACCTGCACAGCAACACCAAGAACGAGCTTTGTGCTGTATGCCACAAACTGAACGAGAACATGCACGGTGCTCAGGGAGGGCAGCGTGAGCCTCAGTCAGGCTTGCTAGCTGCTGCTGCAGGTTGTTTCGATTGATGACACCATTCTGTAGCTCACTTCCCTTTGTCTTAGCATCTGACCTGCACAGCAACAGCAAGAACCAGCTTTGTGCCAAGTTTCACAAAATTGGACAGGAACATGCATGCTGCTCAGTGAGGGCAGAGCGAGCCTCACTCAGGCTTGCTAGCTGTTGTTCCAGGCTTTCTCTGCTTGAGGCCACCTCCCTTGCTCTCAGCATCTGACCTGCACAGCAACAGGCGAAGCAAGCGTTGTGCTGGGTCGTTGAACAGCAACATGCATGCTGCTCAGTGAGGGCAGAGCAAGCCTCAGTCAGGCTTGCTAGCTGCTGCTGCGGGTTGTTTTTGCTTGGTAACACCATTCTGTAGCTCACTTGCCTTTGCCTAAGCATCTGACCTGCACAGCAACAGCAAGAACCAGCTTTGTGCCAAGTGTCACAAAACCTGAACAGGAACATGCATGCTGCTCAGTGAGGGCAGAGCAAGCCTCACTCAGGCTTGCTAGCTGTTGTTGCAGGCTGTCTCTGCTTGAGGCCACCTCCATTAGCTCGCGTCCCTTGCTCTCAGCATCTGACCTGCACAGCAACAGGTGAAGCAAGTGTTGTGCTGTGTCGCTGAAGAGGAACATGCAGGCTGCTCAGTGAGGGCAGAGCCAGCCTCAGTCAGGCTTGCTAGCTGTTGTTGCAGGGCATCTCTACTTGAGAACGCTTCCTTTCCCTGGTTTTCCATTGTGTCAGCATCTGACCTGCACGGCAACAACAAGAACCGGCTTTCTGCTTCGTACTTCAATCAGGTAGCACTGTTGGCTAATGATGCCCTGCTAACGCTGTGCTGAGCTGTGCTGGAAAACATGGCCTGCGATTTTCAGCAACATCTATGACTGTGTAATGCAAGCTTGTCACACGTCTGCTTGAGCTTGCGGCTGCTGTAGGGATATGCCACCCAAGCTGCCATGAGCGCAAGGTGTTGACAATTGTTACACTGTTTCATGCTGATGTGGGGTTTGCAAACAGGAGATGCAGCTGCTGCCAATAATTTGCAAACTTATCTGCTTCTGCATTCTGCTGCAACATATTGACAGAAACTTGTGTCCGGTGACGCAAAATGGGTGGCATGCCTGGCATCATCATGCGCTTGGGTCATGTCAGCCAGCTGCTGCTCCAAGCCAGCCAGCTGAGCAGACAGCTCATCCCTCTCTTGCATCAGCTCCGCTCCTGCCTTTTGGGCTTCCTTTAGCTCCTCTGTGGTGCTTTCACACTCACCTGCATACCAATGGGTTTCAAGCGACTGTGTTGACTGTATCACACAGCATTGATGACAGAACAACCATCTTGCATCAGCTCAGCTCCTGCCTTTTGGGCTTCCTTGAGCACCTCTGTAATGCATACTCACCTGCATACCAATGTATGTCAACAGAATGTGTTGACTGTATCACAGAGCATGGGTGACAGATTGACCATCTTGCATCAGCTCAGCTCCTGCCTTTTGGGCTTCCTTCAGCACCTCTGTAATGCATACTCACCTGCATACCAATGTATGTCAACAGACTGTGTTGACTGTATCACAGAGCATGGGTGACTGATTGACCATCTTGCATCAGCTTAGCTCCTGCCTTTCGGGCTTCCTTCAGTTCCTCTGTGGTGCTATCACACTCACCTGCATAGCAATGTATGTCAAAATACCATACTGACTTTGTCACAGAGCAGCAGTGCCAGAGTGACCATGTTGCCTTGCCTCAGCTCCTGCCTCATGGGGCTTTTTCAGCTCCTCTATGGTGCTGTCACACTCTCCTGCATGCCTAGCTTGGTCAGTACATAGCTTTAAGCTTGTTAAGTGTAGTGACGGCATGATGAGCTGCAGCTTCTACTGCTCGTCTCCAAATGTTCCAGTTTGTCAAAGGTATCTGGGCATGCAAGAGGCTGAATGATTTTGTGTCAGAGTAAAGTTGACAGACGGAGCCATGCAATCTGCAGAACCCTATCACAAATTCACTTGGAAGCAAGCAAAGCATAGCACCACAGCTTGACCTGCATCCTAAGTCTGTGCTGAGCCACTATGTGTCAGCTATAGCAGCAACGCAAGACAGCAACCTGGCAGTCAGTGAAGCCTTTGTGAGTTTGCTGCAATTTCCAGTGCAGGCTTTGGTGGTTGAGCAGTATGTCAACACTTGAACACAACTGGGTAAGCATGACATGAAGCATGTCAAATGCCGATTGCACGTCTTGCATCATTCGCACAAGCAGCCTTGTGCAACCGCAAAGAGCATGCACATTGTTGAGTTGCGCCATCAACAAAGCTGACATGCTCTTTCAGCACACAATTTGGCACATAGCTAAAAGTTGACTCACTCTTCTTGGCGTGCAGCTCAAAGTTGGTCTTCTCCAGGTCCACTTGAGTCTTTGCCAAGGCATCTTGCAGGCTGCTGAGCTCTGTCTTGGTCTTGTTCAAGCCAGCCATGATGCTCTCCCTCTGCTTCTCAGAGGCTGCATCCTTCTTGTCCAAGTCCTGCAGGTTTAGAACATCATATTGACCTCATATTCTGGACATAAGTCATGGCAAAGGCTGCTGATGGTATTGCAGACTTGCTGGAAGTCCTGCAACCCAAAAGGCAGTCAACACTGTACCCTCACAAGTGAGACTTGGAGGTCGAGCAGATAGATCAGCTGACTTGTCACATGACACACCACATCATCATGTTTGACAATCAACACCATTTGCAAAGGAGGTCGGTGCAAAAGCAGCTTGTCAAGAGACTGATGCTGAACAGTTGATTGGCATGTTACAGTGCATCTTGCAAAGCAAGCGCTTGACACTGTATTGCGCAGCAAAAATTACTGAGTACAGTGTTTCCTCTTTAGGAAAGACTGCGCTGGTTGCCAAATACACTGTCCTGATACCGTTGCAGTCAGAATGCAGTGATTAATTGCCGTTTGCCTTGTCCTTTCAAGCGGAATGTCCTTACATCAAGCGTCCTTATCCAGAGGATTACTGTACCTTGGTCAGCTTGCCAGTCTGTGCTTGCAGGGCTTTCAGCTGACGGTCAATGGCAGCTTTCTCAGACAAGGCATTCGCCTTGTCCTGGACTGCTGACCTCAGCTTGCCCTCACAGGCTTGCAACTTCTCCCTGCAGCATGGCAGAGCACGCCAATGTCGGCCAACATAGCTGTATGTTGCGGCATGGCAGGCTACTTTGTTGAATGTTATGCTGATTTCATTTGCTGTGGTGACATGTGCATACATGTGGTGCCATGTGAGGGTGACTATGAGTTGGCGTTGCATCAGTCAGCACCTAGCTGTGAGGAGCATCAAAAGACATGGGTTTGGCCCAAGACTCCACAGGCAAAATTTTGATGGGTCTGCAACAGTGTCCAGCGAATCACAGCATGCATATGATGGGACATCATTGTGGATGCCAAGACAGTCATTCTGAACCAGTTGGTCATGCGCAAAGGCATAGGCCTAAGAAGACAGCTCACCTGGCTTTGTCCAGTTCTTTCTTGAGGCGGTCAGACTCCTTCTCACCACCCTTGCTGCTAACACTAGCGGACTTGAGCTGTTGCCTGACTTCCAGCATTTCTTGCTTGTGAACCCGCCTACATATACCGCAGAAAAGGTCTCTTCGATATCAAGGATCGCTTGTCAGGTAAATTACCTGAATGATTAGTTGGCCGAGCGGTCTAAGGCGCCAGATTAAGGCTCTGGTCCGAAAGGGCGTGAGTTCAAATCTCACACTAGTCATGAGAACTGGATTGCGGTCCGAAACACAAATTTTCGTTTTTTTTACGAAAAATGCCTCCCGCGCAGGAAAAGCCGCCGTTAGCTGGTAATTTGCTTTGAGTTTGTAGGTTGATATGTCCAGTGCAGCGTTTTTGCAAGCCAGCCTACCTGGCTTCCTTGAGCTCCTCAGCGGCGTTCAGAGCCCCTCCAGCCTTGGCTAGCTTGCCTTCCAGGTCAGCCTTCTGTGCATTGACAGCATCCAGCACCCGCCGCAGGTTGTCATAATCTTCCTTTGCCTTGTCACCAGCTGCCTCAAGTCTCTCTGCAGCTGCAGTGTCGGCTGCTGACGAAGCTTCTTGTGCTGCCAGCAGGCTTGCTTGGGCTTCAGCTGCAGCTGTTGCAGCAGCTTGCTGCAGTGTGACAAGAGACCATGTTATGTGCTATCAATAAGCAGCACATCCTTCAGCGTAACAGGCCCCACTGGACATGAAGCAGTTCCAGATGTGCAATGTGTCCTAAAGCCCCTGATTGTGCCAATGCATGTCATTACGTGTCAGGCAACCACAGATGACAAGCAAGCACCGTCATCTGTGGTGGCTTGTTCTCAACAAGCACAGTGGAATGATGCCGCTGTTGTGCGTGGCTTCTGATGCGGCCTTTCAAAATTGAGCATTGATGCAGGTAGCATGCCTACCTTGACACTGGCAAGCTCTGTCTCAGCTGCCTCAAGGCTTGCTTTCAGCTCAGCTCTGGTTGTCATGAGTGTAGCAGCGGCGCTGGCCTGTGCTGCCTCTAGCTCAGCCTGTGCAGCTGCAGCAGCAGCTTCTGCATCTGAGCTCTGAGTATCAAGCTGAATCTCAAGAGCCTGCACCCTTTCTGAGGCAGCATCTGCGCAAGCTTGTACTTCACCTGCAATCACGCATTACACATGTGTTGAAAGCTGCATGCAAATCCTGTTTGCGTCTGATGATGCAGTTGAGCCGGAGTGCCATTGTTGCAGTGTCAGCAGCAACCCTAGCTGCTTAGGAACACAACTTGAACCGCCTCATGCAACACTTTAATTCTGTATAGCTTGCTGATGCAGCTCCTGCAATTGGAACACAGTTGATCTTCTGTTCTGGACCTGAGCTTTCCTTGCAATCAAATGTTACACCGAGCAAGCTGACAGTCTTGAATGGCCATTCCATGTTGTTGGTCTATGTTGCAGAGCTGCTTGGATATGCTGTGACAGGCAGCACTGCATGTCATGTAGGACAAGCAATGCAGACAACTCACCAACAGCAGTTTCAAGGGCCGCTGCTTCTTCCCGCAGTGCCCTGAGCTGTCCCTCAAGCTTAGCAATGTTGGCATCTCTTCTAGCCACAGTAGCCTGCTGAGCAGCAGTTGCCTCCTGAGCTGCACTGATCTCAGCTGCAAGCTTGGCTGCTGCCTCCTGATGAGCGGCCTACAGCAACATTTCACTTCATACGCTCTGTTCTAATGCTTCACAGAAACAGAAAGGTATCACATGATGCACAATGTGTTCAGTCCATATCAGCATTGCTACTTGAGCAAGCTTTGTTTCCCAGCTACACTGACCTCAGCTGCAAACCTCGTCACTGCCTCCTCAACAAGCCGCCTCAATTTATGTCAATGTCAGCGGGGAACTTATTTTGAGGGTCAAAGTTGAAAGTCCTGGTGGAGTTTTGCTACCAAAATGCATGTATCATGCATGATATATCATGCCAGCTTGGCGCAACAGTCACGCCAAAAATAGGAGCCTCCATACATTATGATGGATGGAGCAGTGCAAGGCAATATGGCAGTACCTCCATGTGTTCTCGGTCTTTGGCAGCCTTCTGCTCAGCAGTGGTCATGCTGCGCTGAGCTTCAGCAGCAGACTCAACAGCTTGTTCAGCCAGCCGATCAACCTGGCTGGACAGCTCTTGAGATCTCTGCTCTGCATTTTGCCTGGCAGCCTGCAAAGACGAGGCAACCCTCAAGAAATGGTGAGAGTGCTTGCCTGTGCAGTCAGTGTCACAACTTTGTACTGATGCATAAAGGTACACACTGATGTACATGTACTGCTGTTTATCTTGGCGTGTATGAGTGCTGCTGCATGTGTGCTGCTGCAGCAATGAATGCCATGCACACACTAATGTATAAAGCAATACTGCAAACTCTGAGCGACATACTGTCACAGAGTGTTGTTGCACAGTCACAAGGCATCTGCTGCTGGGCATGTTTTGGTGCATGGTTGCACCTGGCCAGCGAATTGCAATTTGATGCTGCTGCCTGACATCTGCTTACACTTCACACTTGCATGCTGGATTGCAACATGGACCATAAAGCAGGTGGGCAGGAGAATGCAAGCTTGCCTTTGCTTCCTTGTACTTGATCTCTGCATCTGCAGTTCTGATCTCACACTCCTGAGCCTTCTCAATGGCTGCCTTTAGCTCTTCTTCCTGCTTCTTCTGGTACAAAGGAGCTCGCTTGCGGCTTTCCAGGTCTGCAATATGGGCCTCCAGTCTCATAGTTGTGTCATAAAGCTCACAGGATCTGGCCTCAACTTGCTCCAACCGTTCCTGCTTCTGTTCAATGCTCTGCTGAGACTGCTGCAGCTCAGAACGCGCTCCTGTCAGCTTCTCCTCGGCATCACTCAGTTCCTGTAGCAGAGCAACACATTGAAGCTCACACCGTCTGTATGTAATGCTTGAACAACACTACACCCACTCAGCGCTGCCGCCAACGTGCTGGCTTACCATATGGCACACCATTGACTTGCTGCAACATTGCAGTACACGGCACATGCGACAAAGAACAGCAGGACATGGCAGAGGCATGGCTCCAACCTGCTGGAACTTGGCGCACTTAGCCTTCCACTGATCCTGTTGCACATTGAGGTCTTCCTTGCCAGCCTCTGCATCCTTGAGTTGTTGAGCCAAATTCTTGAGCTCCTGCTGCAGTGTTGTCTTGTCAGCTGCAAAGGCCTCTGTCTGACTAGTGAGGCTGGTCTCCTTCTCAGACAGGGCTGTTTTCAAGCTGTCTATCTGCTGCTGGAGCTCTGCACTGGCCTGCATGTGCGATGTCAAGCATGTTCAGCAGCGTACATACTGTTAGTCAGAAATGATGCTGCAGGAATGACTCGCACAGCATGTCTGCAGCGCCCTCAATGCCACACCTGTGACAATACTTTGCTACAATCCACTTGCCGTACCATAGCACAGTCTGCAGTAAGGCATACACATCTGCAGTCCTCAAGCTTGCAAGCTTTTGTGCTGGGAATGAGCCTAATGCAAGGATGATCATAAATTTCACATGCCGCTGTACATCATTACCGAGCAACCTTGCAGGACCATCAACAGCTGAGGAGATGCATGTTTGCACAGAGGAAGATGTCAAAGGGTTGGTGGCCATCAGCAGCAGGTATTAGCTCACACACCTGTTCTACAGCGCTGCTTGCGTCCTGCATCTGCTGGTTGTCCTTCTCCAGCTGACGGTTACGCCAGCGAGCCTCCTCCAGCTGGGGTGCCAGTTTGTCCTTCTCATCAGCCACAGCCATCAACTCATCCTCAGCAGCCCTGCAGCACTTATTCTACTTCAGGATGACCACTCACAATCAAGCCTACAACACACTGCTGTAGGCTTGATTGTTGGCGTGACCCAAGGCTACACCTAATTGGTATGTAACTGTTTGTTGAAAGCCTTTGACAGGCAGCTGTGGTGCCAGCTTGCCCTTCTCATCATCCACAGCCACCTCATCCTCAGCAACCCTGCAATAAGCCCAAGCCCATCAGTGCTAGGCATGTATTGACAACAAAAGCTCAATTTTCCGCTTGCAAGCATGAGGACAGCAACTACAGACACTTGTCACGTGCAAACTGCAGCAGTAAACATGTAAGTCTTGTTATTCATGCTTCTGATGCTTGCTAAGCAGGTTGCATGACTGCATCAGGTGTATGAAAACCAGTGGACTGTGTGCAAGCAGTTCTTGTGAAGCCACTCTGTACCAGAATCAATGCAAATGCAAAACAGCTGGCTGCATACCTAAGCTGGACGTCAGTGCGCTGAGCATCATCGCTCATAGTGTCAAGCTTCCTGCTGCATTAGGCTTGGTGCATACAGAAGCAGTGGGGAGCCTGCAATTGACTCTGTTCAGAGCTATGATGTGCCAATGCAAACTTGAGTGACTGGCAGCGTACCTGAGCTGGTTGTCAGTGCGCTGGGCAACATCACTCATGTTGTCAAGCTCCTGCTGCATCAGGCTCTGCTCCATCTCTAGCTCCTTGATGCGAGCTTGCAGCTCAGCTACCTGAGCAGGCTCCTCAGAGGCGCCCTTCAGAAGCTCAGCCTCAACATTGGTCACGTCTGCATCAGTCACACCATTACTCACATCAGCACTGCTTGCAACCATTGGTCACGTTTGCGGTGCTAGCAGCATGAGTCACATTTGCATGAGTCATCATCTCGGTCACAGCTGCTCCATTTTCAGCTGCGTGATGCACACTTGCAGCTCAGTCACCTGGGCAGCCTTTTTGGAAGTACCCTTGAGAAGTTCAGCCTGAATACGAATCACATCTATATCAGTCTTAGAATTTGAAAATATCTGCATGAGTCACACAATAAGCACATGATCACAACATTATCATAGTCACAACATTACCACAGGCACACCACTATCACATCTGCAGCAGTCACAACATTGATGACATCTGCAGTGGCCACAATGTATGGCGCATCTGCAGTAATAATGCCGTTGGTCGCATTTGCAGTCATGGCAACTGTGCTGACAATGCAGTTGTCACGATAACGATCATATTCACAGCAATAGCAACATTGGTCACATCAGATGTGACATACAAGCGGCAGTTTATGCTGTTGCATGGAGAGCACTGCTTTACTTGTTAGTTTTGTGCATTGTACAGGAAGGCATATCGACAGTCATGGCGTCGGCGTCCCTTCCCTTGCAGAGAAGCAAATCTCCTTTTTGCATTGTGCTTGTTTTGTATCTGAGCATGATGAATAATGGTGTCATTGCAGAGTCGCAAGCTACCTGCCATGCTCTTGCGGCGTTGTGGTGGAGGGGTGACTGCCTCCAGCCCCAGGGCTGGAGCAAACACAGCCTCTGACTCAGACTTGCGACCCTCTGTGGCCTTTGCCTCTGATGCCTCTGCCAAAGGGCTGCTTCCAACCTTGGGCGGAAGTGCCCTTTTCCTGTTTCGCTGCCCTGCATATGCAGCCAGCAGCTTACAGTTGTAACACACAGAGCTCTGTAGACTGATGCCAAGGTGCAAATGCCTTCATGCCCTGATTTTCATGCTTGCAGCTTGTCAGCAAAGACATGGGTGTAAGCTGTTGAATTGAAGGGCCTGATTTTAAGTGCAGGATCCTGTAGCACGGCTGCAGGGAACAACAGTGTCTGTATGCAGACAATGCTGACGTGAACGTGTCTGCTCGATGTACCTGCAAGGCCTGGCGCCCAGGTCTCACGCCTGTTCTCCTTGCGGTGGTTCTCTTTGTCCTCTGACTCATCCCTGCCCCCTTCCAACATCAGCTTGGTCATGTGATCAACCTGCAAACTTAGACAGGTCAATATGTTGCCAACTAAATTCCATTTGACAACAACGAGTGTGGACACAAGCCTGCCATGTCTTTGCATATGGACAATGCGTTCTTGACAGCAGCCACAACATTGCTCATGATGCTAGCAGCAACAGCCACACAAAGGTCAGGTCTCTCGCTAAGAGCATGATCGTGTAGGTCAACATAAATGCCAGTCTTGTGCACATTGCAGCAGATCAAGTCAGCGCGCGCGCTATGCAATTTGCAGGGCTGGCGTGCAAGCAACTACACCCTTCTTACCTTGCGCTGAGCTCGTTCCCTCTCTTCTTTCTCCTGAGTCAACTGAAGCTGCACCCGATCATGCTCTTGCTCCTTGTGCAGCAGCTCTGCTCTCAAGTGAGCAATTTGTGCCTCAATCTCTGCGTTCCTGCAAGACACGTGCAGGGCTATCACATGACACACAGCAAGAGGGCAACTTGCGTCTGCTGACGCAAGCTTGCCCAACACCCTCTCAAGCTGTGTGCTCTTTGCTCGTGGTGTCAAGGCCAATGGTACCGGGCTTGCACATTCTCACAAAATCAAATGAGATCTAGACAAGGGCAGACGCAAAGGTGGACAATATCAATTCTGTCTTGAGCAGCGAGCAACGAGGTAAGCCATTCAGCGTAGAGACAGCACATGCAACAAAGCATTGTGGCACATACCCACTGCCTGTGAGCATCCTCCTGAGCTCTTCAATTTCATGTGCTTGACGCTTCAGCACCGCAGCATCTGATAGCACCTCATTCACCACAGCGTTGTTGACGACCCTCTTGGCGCGGCAGGCAAAGCGCAGGGTGCTGTGGCTCTCATCAGCATGAATGACTGCGGGTGTGATGTTACAGATGATGGCTGTCTTGGCATTGCCTCCCAAGGACGGCTGCAAGATTCGCGTCAGCTTACTATCCCTGTAAGGGATGTGACCACCTGCACCATGCAGCAGTCCCCTTGTAGACATTTGCATGCGTTCCATTGGCAATCTTGCGTTACTTTGCAATGTTGCCTACTGCTTGCATGTTGACAGCCAAGTGACTGGGAAGGGAATGCAGCCACCATAGGCACATTATTTGGGGTTGTCAGTCTGAGTGACAATGGCATATTGAGCATTGAGTACATAATTAGCTGGGCCTGCTGAGCCTGACCAGCATGCTTTTTGAATTGAAATGAGTGACATTGTATATTGACCTGCTGTGAGCAAGCCTGCCAAAGTGGTGCCAATATGTTCAGATGTGGCAGGCGCACAGAGCAGGAAGCAGTCTATGCAGCACAGTAATTTCTCTTTAATATGATAAGAAAATTTGATATTTGACCGGGTCAGGACCAGGCAGTTTGGGACCAATTGCTGCACGCTGACTGCAGTGATATCTCTGAGTACAGGCAATTTGGTATATGGACAATTCTTGGTAAGCAATGCGGTATATTTCAAGAGAGAACTCTGTAGGTTGACCTTGAGCCTGTGCGCCCTCGCTGAGTTTATTGATCACAGTGCCTAATGTCAACAAACTCTTGTTGATGGATGCGCCCTCTTTCATTCGTAGGCCTTCTGCACCCGTCTTGGCTATGCGCTCAGAGCCTGCCAGATCAACAAGCGTGAGGGTGGACACCCACACAGCTCCACCGTCTTCCGAGTCTGCGCCTTGGTCTCGACTCCTACTCTCCACCACCTGTGTCAGCATTGACAGCAATGCATTTTTAAGCTGATCATCACAAGCAAAACATGCTCAGCTTTGAGCTATAAAAACAGGAACTCCTGCATCAGGCGCTTTGTTCTGTTTGCTTCAAGGTCAATGATGCTTGCCCAGGTAAGCTGACGCTGTGAATTGATTTGGCCACATCAAGGGCAAGTTCACTTACAGCGCAATAACTGCGTTCAGCTGACACTGGCTTGCAAAGGGACTGCCAGGCACACAAGGCAGGATGCAGGCCAAAATTAAAGTTGCTTGCATTGTGGAGGCGCATTGCTTATCTAGATAAGTGCAGCCATTGATAATGGCACACGGACAGATTGACTCTGTGAGATTTCCAGAAGGTCAGTGCAGGAACCACCGCAGACAGGCGCAGCCATGCATTATGTGTGGCTGACCATTCTGAAGATTGTGTGAGATCTGCTGCTGGTCTTGTTCATTTTGGTTTCACCAAAGTGTCTCAGCTTTTCTCCGCTGTACAGTAGCTGCAGCACATGCTCTGCACTGGTAACAATGTCCTCTCGCAGGCCAGCGACATAGATGCCGCTCTCCTTGCTCTCATGAATTTGCAGCTTGGTCTGATCTGATGACAGAAGATCGTGCACCTCCTCATTGTACAGCTGCAGACACCACAATGCCTGACATGGCATCCCACATCTCATGTGCAATGCTGCAATAACACAGTAGATTGTTGAAGCATGTCATGCATGTGCGAGCAAAAGCTGCTGGAAATCAGTACCTCCATGTATGAGACACGCAGCAGAAACTCGCGCTCCTGTGTCTTGCTGATGTGGTCAAATATTTCGCTAACAGCCAATGGGATGATGCCTGGCTCTCCCTCTGTCCCGCGCATTGTGTGAGTCTTGCCACTGCTGGTCTGGCCATAGGCAAATACTGTGCTGTTGAAACCTCCAACAACCTTCTGGATCAGTGCCTGGGTGGTCTGCTCATACACCTGATGTGTGGACCAGCCTTTGCCAAAGATGTTGTCCAACAGATATGGCGATTCGCTGACAGGCTCTCCTGTTGCAGGATTGATTTGGAAGATTTTGCTGTTCTCGTTCTTCCATGCTGTCCCCTTTTCTGCCTCTTGTTCGTTCAGGGGCCTCACCCGGACATGCACGCTGCAGAAGGCAGCTGAGTCAAAGCCTGAGCGGCGGCAAGCACGCTCTAGGAAGCTGCGCGTCTGCACGTTGTAATAAGCGTGGAAAGTCATACCTGATGTTCTCCATAGCTTGGAGAGCTGCAGAGTTCTCAGTAGTGATCACTGCTGGTGGTCACGCTGGGGTGGTCTCGAACTTGTACATCGTACCGCACCTTGCTCACATGCCCTGCCACTCTACACAGCGGTGAGCCATACGAAATGCATGCCGAGTGCAAGCAGGAGTGCTGCCGTGTTGTGTTCAAAACATGCAGGTCGACAAGTTTGAATGCTTATTTGATGATGTCATGCAGCTCGACCTGCCTGCAAGGCAGAAGAAGAAAAAACATTTGGGGTATGCACAGTCCTAGCGCAGGCTCAGCTCAGCAAGCTCGTCTTGACATGCAACAGCTTTATGATTATTATCTTTGGGCCATTTGCGGCCTGAGCCCCTTCACTCCGCGCAACATCATGCTTACAGAGTTGGGTTTGTTGCCTTTGCAAGTGTTTTGGTGGCGTCAGACTCTCAGGTTCTGGAATGGCATAGCGAGCTTGCCAGTGGGTAGCTTTTTCCATACTGTCTTGTTGGACAGCTTGAGCGATGCTTTTGAGGACAGTGCTTTCAATTTTTCAAGTTCTGTGGCTGCTTGCTTGCATTGGGTTGCTGTCAGCATGCCTCACATGATGGATAGAGTGCCTGTGTTGGACGTGCCTGCTGTCATTGATGCGTTGAAGGCTGATTTAGCAGGCCCTGCGGCTGTTGCTTTGTGTTGCCCACGTCAGGCCCCCAGTGCAGGTGTGGTTTGTTACACATATGCTCAGTGGTTTCAGCCTTTTAGCGCTCGTAGACGATATTGTCAATTGCNNATATTGTCAATTGCCTGTTTCTGGCAGGAACATGCAGCGCTTTCTACAGTTTAGGCTTGGTTGTCACCAGCTTTCTATTGCTGCTGGTCGTCGCAGTGGCATTGCTAGAGCCTGTAGGTTGTGCACACTGTGTGGTCCTGGGGCCTTAGGCGATGAAAGGCGCTTAGTGTTTGAATGTGGAGCATTGGCTGGGGTGCGGGCCAAGTACCCTGGTTTGTTTGAGAGCTGCGATTCTAACATGCGCGCTTTTTTCGCGCAACATGATCATTGGGGGGTGTTTCACTATGTCAGAGACTGCCTGAATTTCATGGACATATAGTCATTGCCACAGTGTGGCACATGTGATCGGCCTTGTTGGCTGGCTAAAGCATGTAAAACTGTTTTTTCTCTCTCTCTCTTTGGCATTTACTTGTTGGCTGGCCAAAAAAGCGCTAGGCATCAATGCGATTTGAGCCAAATTGGCTGTGCGCTCCTTCATTGCCTGAGATAAAAGGCTCTCCAGGAATGCACGCAGAACAAATGCCCAATAGCTTTTTACACAGACAATCTACCGCTGGGACAGCTTCGCACATTTTGACTGCTAACGCATGCAGGAACTCATGGCTACACACCTGTTTCTGTCCTGTTTCATCCTTAGATTACAATCACAGAGCAAACAGCAATGTACGGCTGTAGCAAGCTTTTGCATGCATTCTATGCATTTTCAGCTTGACAGCACAATCGCCACAATACCAGAAAAGCAGATACAGCAATGAACTTTGTTGGACTTCCCCTTGTACTGTTTCGAATGTTGAATGTTTGACGCGAGCAGCCACCATTGCGAAATATGACAGTAGCAATACCACTACTCTTGCAGTAGCATAGATCTATCACTATTCTTGGGCTGCCTCTATCAACGGAGGCTCCCTCTACGGCGCCTACCGTCAACAGCTAGACTCTTCAAGAAGTTCTTTCCTTTCCTGACACTATGTTGCTGCAGGCGCTGGAGAAAGTTCATCCTGCACAATTTGCTTGATTGTGGCCGCTGGAAGCAACCCCTCAGTTCTCAAAGCTGGCTTTTTGGGATCCAGACCAATGAACACCATGGTAGGCAGCCCTTGTATCTGCACAGCAGCATTCCATTGTAATATGTTCTTTCATGCATGCATTAATTCATTGTAAAATGCAAGCTAGGCAGGCTTGCGGCCCAGCCAGGGTCGTACAGGAGCAAGGAAGTGTGCCATTTCATTTGTAAGCAACTCTGCTGTGGCATCCGCACTGTAGTCGCCTACTCACTTGCAGCTGTGTACTGAGCTCAGGATTCTGATCTGTGTCTATCTTCAGTATTTTGACTTTGTCACCAAGATCATCTGCCACCTGTGCATGGTGCAAGACTTGCGTTAGACAGTCTTGGCAGTCAGCTCTGGACAAGGTGCTAGAGCTGAGTACTGATGAGTTTGCGCTTTATGACAGTGGTGTCATGCATTTGGCTTGACATGTTACCTGCTCCAGCTCCTTTGCCAGCAGCACGCATGGTCCGCACCACGTTGCATAGAAATCAATGATCAAGGGGATTCTCCTTTCAGCAAGCTCCTTTTCAAGTTCTTCTTGCGAAACTTGCTTTATCTGCATCAAGACGAAGCAGATGGAGTGGCAACCTTACATCAGCATGAGTTTGCAAATTCGAGCTTCTGTGAACACGCACCGCTCCGCTGAAGACCTGTAGGGTCGCTGCTCTTGCTTTACAGACTTTGTGCTGAGACCTCAGGAATTGAGAAGTAGTTGAGGCGAACGAGCGCCTCAATGTTGGGCGATTGCTACGTACAGCTCGTGCTTGAGTTTGATATGCTGATCGAGATGCCAGACCTGCTGATTTGCAGCCTGCGTGGGCCCTGACCTCCAAAGCCATCACCGGGATAAACGAGTGTCAACCAGGTGTGAGTGGTGCCGCGGTCCTCAAGTCAGCTGGACGTGTGTGCAGTGAACGTGATCTGTTGCTGTATAATATTTCTTGACACGGTGCTCGATGGTCCCAGCGCTGCTTTGGCAAAGTTGTCTCCAGCGCACGATAGAATGCCATATTGATGACGGCGTCAGTGAGCAGACTTTCATACCGTACCTTCGGGGTTAGCTTCCTCTGCTACGTCTCAGCGTCTGCAGTATGTTTGACCATGTCAAGCGCATACTGGACCGTCAGTAATGGAACAGCCTCGCGCACAGGCTACAGCTGTCGGGAGTGCCGCAAAGTCATCAACAAGGGCGAGGCCATCACCATTCGGGAAGGGCGAAAAATGCGCTTTTACTATCATGACAGTTGCTTCTCAGGTGCGTTTGCGTTGACACAACGCTGTACACTGCAGTGTTCAGTGACAAGACATCAATCTTCAGGACAAGCTGACCCTCGGACACAGGGCAATAGCTCGTTCAACAACAAGGATCTGCCTATCAGTGACACAGCACCTACCAGCAAAGGTCGCGGCAAGTGGTCTGTGTCAACGTACGGGTATCAAAATCCAGCCTGAATGATTGTATACCCTGCATTATTGTGCATGGGATACGCCGGAGCTTGATGACACTAGACTGTTTGGTCTTGCTCCTCACCAGTGCTGACCACAAGTACTTCACTTGAGCCCGATATCGTGCTCAATTAGTGCAGGAGATCGTCGTGCATGCATAGCTTCTCCATCCACAAATCAATCATAGCGTTTTAAATGGATTGCGCTAACTCTGGACACTCGGTGACAAACAGTCTGACAACACAGACATGAACAGTGATGACATGCTGCACACCAACAACAATTGTTCTGCTGAGGCAGAAATGATACATTCAAGAGATTACTGTACATCAGACCCCTGCAGCATGGGCGCCTGCATGAATCAAATCTAAACACACTGGGCATGCGCTCATGCTTAGGTCGCCTGACATGTCTGGCTAGTTCTCTATGAGATACCAGCTGGTAGGGCTGAAACACTGCTGGTCATCTTCTTGTCGCCATTTAGCACGTTGATTTGACCATCAGCATCAACATCAATAATGACTGAATCTCCACCCTTGATGTCGCCTGCTAGCATGCGCTCTGCCATGCTGTCTTCCAACAAACGCATGATGGCTCGTCGCAGCGGCCTGGCACCATATGCTGGGTTGTATCCCTCATCCACAAGGCGGTCCTGCAAACAAAATATACCATGTCAGCAACCAGTTGCTCACCAGCACGACATCCAAGAGATTTTGTGCAATGTGTGGTCTGCAGCAGACACACTGCCCATGCTTGTGCAACGCGTTGATGCAAACCTGCTAATCCACTGAGTCAACAAGCAGTTCCTCACCAGCACAATATGCAAGAAGGTTTTGTACAACGTCTGGTTTGCAGCAGACACACTGCCAATGCTTATCCAACACTCCGCTGCTGCAAACCCCCTGCTGCAAACACTTTGCTGGGACCATGCACAACAATATCAGGTGCCTTGCAGGAGACCCATGCTGAGGCAACATGCTGCAAACAGGCACTCTATGACATCACAGCAAACAATACCTTGAAGCGCTCTGTGACATCAATCTTAATTTCCTTCTCTTCTGCCCTCTTGAACACCTCACCAAGCATGATGTCTGCAATCTGCTTGACCTCTCCCTTGGTGAGCTGTCTGAACACAATGATCTCATCCAGCCTGCACAGTCAACAAACACGCATAAGACTAGATAGTAATACAGCTGCAAAGGAGAACCAACCAGCCAAGCTGTTGCGCTCAAGCATGACAAATAACTTGAACACAAGGGTCTCTCGCTACGCATGTATGACAGAATGGTATGTCTGTGACTGCTTGTTATTGCTTTGACAGCAACTTGACAGGATGCAGTATGACTGGCAAGGGGAATGCTTTGCAAGCAAATGGTGCAAGACAGAACTGGCAAGCTGATGCATCCCTTTGCAACTCGTGCCATCTGTAAATTGTTGAGATACTCTGGCGTGAAGAACTGCTTGGGCACCCACACTACAGGAATCTGAAAGACTGGAGCATCTCAAGTCATGCCAAATCTTACCTGTTGAGGAACTCTGGCCTGAAGTACTGCTTGAGCTCCTCATTGACCAGAGTCTTGATGCGGTTGTAACTGCTGTCCTCCTCTGATTGGTCAAACTGGAAACCCAATTGTCCGCCACCCTTCTCAATGACGCTGCTACCAACATTACTGGTCATGATGATCAGTGTGTTCTTGAAGTCCACAGTCCGTCCCTGCAGGCAGTAGACAAAGACTCAGCCATGCTGCTTCGCATGTTGCTGTGCATGATAATCCGTGTGCTTTTGCATTCCACAGAGTGAAAGACCCTGCTGAAGGGAGGTGGACTAAATGAGAACTGCAAAGGTGAATTGACAGCCACGGCTGCTAATGTGCACACTGCACTGTAGACAGGAGCTAGCTTGCTGATGACTCTTGGTGCTTCAGCATGCACAAGGTACCATGCTAGATTTGCAGTCATTGTGTGCAGTGTCCACGCCACACAATGACAGCAGCAATGGCACCACACTACGGCAGCAGCAGTCAGCAAACTTTGCTGTTGGAGCAAGCTTGTATGGATCAAGGCATGCAAGTCAGGCAGGAAAGCACCTTTGAGTCTGTGAGGCGCCCATCCTCAAGGATCTGAAGCATCATGTTGAACACGTCTGGGTGAGCCTTCTCAATCTCATCAAACAGCACCACAGTGTAAGGCCGTCGGCGCACGGCCTCTGTGAGCTGTCCACCCTCGTTGTAGCCCACGTATCCAGGTGGGGAGCCAATGAGCTTGGAGACTGTATGCCGCTCCATGAACTCACTCATGTCCAAACGCACCATGGCGTCCTGGCTGCCGAAGTAGTAAGTAGCCAGGGTCTTGGCCAGCTCTGACTTGCCCACACCAGTGGGACCACTGAAGATGAAGGAGGCGATTGGCCTGTTGGGGTTCTTAAGACCTGCAGGGAGTTTGGCCACAGTTGATTGCTCTGAAGCTGAAGTGCTCACATGCATGGAGGCCTGGGGTCACTCGCACATATATTTGAATGAACACCTCACTGACCAGGAAGTGCTGCAGTAGACCCTTGCACAGAATGTCTCCGGATGCTCAAGCAGAACAAGCAAACACTTGAAGCTTACATCTCATTCCACTGTAGTGCTCCCAGCTTCAGCAGACAATCTGTGCAGGGCATCAAAGCACAGTGCTCAATGCATTGCATGAGCATGGAACTATATTGATGCTGAACCTTGGCAAGCCAAAACTGCGCGTGACGCCAGCAGCAAGCAAAGGCAGCAAGTTCTGCAGGAGAACAGATGACAAAGTCTGCTGCAGCAGCATGTCTCAACACTGAGCAATACATTGCAAGCACAAAGGTGCCGCTGTGTACAAGCACTTTGCGCCTATCATGCAGGCGGTGTGCTTTGACACAGACGCACAGGCACAAAGCCTGCGTGACATGCACAAACTGCCAGTTCACAAAGGAACATTTGTGTAGATGAAGGTGTAAGCACATGTAATTTGCTCACAATGCATGCTCTTCTGTCGACCGTATCACGACACCGATGCAACTGTCTTTGGGAAACATGCAGCTTGTGGCCCATGTCAAATTTGGTTGCCAACACATGCTCTCCCGATGCTCCTGCTGATGGCCACAACAGCCTCTTCTTGGCCAATAATCAGGTAAATGAAAATGTTCCCAGACAGATGCAGGTTGTGCGCCTGTCAAACTTGCTTACCGAAATGTGCTCTCCTGACGGCTTCAACGAAGCGCAACAATACACATGCTGGTGTTTCAACATGTTGGAGATGCTCACCAACACGGGCTCTGCTGGTGGCTCTGCTGATGGCCACAACAGCCTCTTCCTGTCAATGACCATGCAAATGCAGGTGTAATTGAAAGACCATGCTCAGTAAAAACTGCGTACCAACACGCGCTCTCCTGATGGCTCTGCTGATGGCCACAACAGCCTCTTCTTGGCCAATGACCCTGGTGTGCAGAGTCTCCTCCATCTTGATCAGCCTCTCACTCTCATCGCTGCTCACCTTCTCAATGGGGATGCCTGCAGTTTGCACCATTTAGTCAGGTTTTGCCATTGTAAAGCAGCCAGATGCAATCTGTAAAAAAGGCCAAGTTGGATCGCAAACTTTGACTGTGTGTTACATGTCAGGATGACCGGCACCTGGTCTGATCAAGATTGCAATGAAATGCCAGCACAATATCTACCATGACACCTGGCACTTGAGTATTTGTCTCTGTTTTGCACAGGGACCAGGATGCACTCAGCCACTCTGCAACAAGGCTGTTTGAGCCTAATGTCAAAATTACACAAAATGCTGGCAGAGGGCTGCAGACACAGATGTCCATGGTCACACAACAGCAGGACTGTGTTCCTGAGAGACTGTGAGGCCAGCATTGTATGCAGAAAGGCAAGCAGTGACGGCAGACTTGCAATCAGCTGCAGGCACACCTGTCCATTGCGAAACGATATTGGCGATGTCTCCTTCCTGGACTGTGGGGCCGACGTTGTCTCCAGCCTGCACTTCTGCCTGCTCTGACTCCTTGGCCTCGTTTGTGATCTTGCTGATCTGCGCCTTCAGCTCCATCTCTTTGTCACGCAGAGAGCCAGCTTTCTCAAAGTCCTGACCCCTGTGCAGTGAAGCATAAGTTGAAGAGCAATGAAGGGACGCCACAGGCCTCTCGAACACGCCCAACTTGCTTGTCTGGATCTTTTTTTATGCACATGTAATCGCACCCAGCTGCCAATTGATCAAGCAGCTTGACAAGCATGGCAATCAGCACAGCTTGTAGCGGGCACAGCATGCCAGCATGTCCCGGACTGCATTCAGAGCTAGCAAGCAGCATTGGCTGTCCCTATATGAAGTAATTCTCAAGGTGCATGTGCATGCACTTCAATATAGCAACCTGCAAGTCAAGCACCTTCTTCTGGATGTGAAGCAGTGGCCACAACACATCACAGCTGCTTCCAGGAATGAGCATTGGCAAAGTCGACAACATCTCAAGCTTCGGTGCCGTGTGTGCCACTCTCGTCACTTTGTGCATCTGGCAATTGTGTGGGAAGTGCAAAAAATTGTTATTGTGAACTTAAACAGAGAGAATGAAAAGCGCTGTCGACTGACCTAACAGCAGCATCCTTCTCCTTCAACAAGGCCTTCAGCTCCTTGTCAAACTCGCGAGCCTCCTCAGGAAGCTGAGCATGCCTGAGTCGCACTCGGCTGCCTGCCTCATCAATCAAGTCAATGGCCTTGTCAGGCAAGAAACGGTCGCTGATGTACTGGGAGGAGTACTTGGCAGCTGCCTCCAAAGACTCGTCTGTGTAGCGCAGCTTGTGGTGAGCCTCGTAACGTTCCCTTAGACCCAGCAGGATCTGGAAGGTCTCGTCTACAGTTGGCTCAGGTACCATAACAGGCTGGAAACGCCTGAACAAGCAACAACAGTGTGAGCCAATCAGCATAAACTGGTGCATAGTGCAGGGCAGTTTGTGGTGGACCTCATAAAGTTCCACCAATGCACTGCAGCTCTGTGAGGCATGTCGCACGCCATGATAGGCACAATCAGGTGTCAAAGCAGCTTTTCCAGTGCTGACATTGACTGCATTGTGCCTTAGCCCATCACATGCACATCGGGACTGACCTTTCCAGAGCAGGGTCCTTCTCAATGTGCTTCCTGTACTCATCCAGGGTGGTGGCACCAATGCATTGCAGCTCTCCACGAGCCAAGGCTGGCTTCAGAATATTGGCAGCGTCAATGGCACCCTCAGCAGCACCAGCACCGATCAGGGTGTGCACCTCATCAATCATCTACAGCAAAGGCATGTCTTTGACGCAAAACTCAAATTACACAACTGCATGAGCCATCATATTACGCTAACAGGAAGAAAGTTCTGGGCGTGCACGCAAGAACCTGAAGCTCAGCAGCCGGCATGCAATACAAGGCAGACATTGACTGCCAACATGCAGAGTCCATCAAGACACTGCTGCATTGTCATTCGAAGTGCCATGAGCTGGAATTTGTGCGCCTTCCCAGCAGACAGTGCTGCTGATTTTGATACCCAGCAGTGCTGCTGATCTTGATCCTCCAGCTTCCTTGACCTCACAGGATGATGACCATCAATGCAATGACTGCAAAATCAGCAGCAATATGTGCCAGAGAAAAGGTATTGCTGCTGATTTTGAACAATCATGACAAGACAGCTAGGCTTACCAGAATGATGTCATCATTCTGCTTGATTTCCTCCATGAGCTTCTTCAGGCGCTCTTCAAACTCACCCCTGTACTTGGTGCCAGCAACAAGCAGACCCATGTCCAGTGTGACCACCTGCAAGGACCAGACAATGGCTTGAGTTCACTGTGACAAGTCTGTCTCACGGTGCAAGAATGTTTGATGCAGCAGCAACCTCCAAGCCACAAGCAAAGTTTGAACACAGATACCTTCAACCTAAGATCAAAAGGCTGGCAATGTGCAACTGCAAGAGATGTCAGATGCTAGGCAAACAAGCATGGCTTTGATTGATCCTGATGCGCAATCTGAAGACAAACGCAGGCCTCTGACTGAGCATGCTGTAGGACGCAGCATCTGTCTGCTGCGTGCTAGAGAAATGCTTCAAAAGTACACAATGGCTCAAGACAAGCTGCAATCTGGGCATGCATGTGTACCTGCTTGCCCTCAATCGTCTCAGGCACATCGCCATTGGCAATCTTCTGTGCAAGACCCTCAGCAACAGCTGTCTTTCCCACACCTGGCTCACCAATCAGACAAGGGTTGTTCTTTGTCCTTCTGCCCAGGATCTGAGTGACACGCTCAATCTCCTTCTTCCTGCCCACAACAGGGTCCAACTTGCCCTGCATGTCCAGAGCGTGTTGGACAGTGTGTCGAAGCCTGACAGCTCTTCACTCAATTCAAGAAGGTGTCACGCTCAATCTCCTTCCTTCTGCCCACAACAGGGTGCAGCTTGCCCGGTATCACAGTATGTTTTTGGAATAAAGCTATGTGATGGGTCATCACTGTATCTGCACCACGATTGCGTTGCGCCTTGCTCACAGAGATTAAGCATTCGCCTGCTTGCCCGAGGCTAGGCAAATGTCACAACTGCTTTGCAAGCTAGCAACAAGGTCCAGCTTACCCTGACAGCAGTGTCTTAAGCTGAAGCATTCAGAACAAGACAAGACAAGACTGTCTTGTTCCAAATGCTTTATGCTTAAGGAATTGCTGGACCCTGTTGACTGTACCAGCTCGCTCTGCACTCCAACACTGGCTCAATGCATGAAACGCATGGCATGACATCAGAGTGGGAAATGAGTGCATCAGCAGCAGATGCCAGCATAGGTTATGAATGCCGCTACTGCTTTGCAGCGCAGAAGGTGAAGTTTTGGACATAAGCCTTGTCCAAGACCAAAGTTCTGGACTGCAAAGGCAAAACGACTAGATCCTTGCTGGCTTGCTGGACTCTTGCTGGCTTGCTGAAAACTCTAGACAGTCAAAACAAGTTGCTGCAGAGCTTGAGCTTAAGAAGGCAGCACAGTTGTTTCCAGCCTGCACCGAGTGTAAACATTGCTTTGAGTTGATATCTGTGTGGCACAAATTGCAGCTCCTCAGGTACAACTGCAATTTGCTTCACTTGCCAAGCTGCAAAGTTTGCGTTATAGCAATTAAAGGTTCTAGACTGAACGTCATTGCTGCAGATGCAGGAGCAGCAGCAGCAGCAGCAGCCCAAGCCCTCCAGCCAAAAGAAGAAGTCTTCTCTGAACTTTATGATAACAAGGATCAGTGAGGATCAGTGAGTTTGCATTCAGGCCTCAGTGCTCCCTGTCACGAGTGCTCTGATACTCGTGACAGAGCAGAATTGCGCCCTGAGGTCATTTAGACATGAGGCACATCTCTCAACGAAACAATGTTGCTGTCCCCACAATTTGCGGCCCATCAGCTCAAGCAGAACATGCCAAATCCGTCACCCGATCGCATCCAGCAGCAAGTTGGTGCAGGGCGACATGGTCAGTGCTGCATTTTCCCATCATGTGCGATGCAGAAGCAGAGTAGGTGCTTCACCATACAGATGGAGGACATGCTGTCGCAAAACAATCCAGTGTTGTGGTGTACCTCATTGGCCTGTGTGGTCAGATTTGTACCGTACTCCTCCAAAGTAGGGGTCTTGTTGCTGCCAGTGGCCCCTCCTGCCCCAGCACCAACAAGCTGCTCTTGGCTTTCACCAACCATCCGGATCACCTGAAATACACGCTTCAAATCAGCACCAAGTGGCCTCAACACAACCATGCCAACAGGATTGACAAGGTTCACCAGCATTGACAGCCGTCACACAGGCTGACGACTTGTTGAATGCCACACATCTGTGCATGTCAGCATTGAATAGGTTTGAGACATGACACAACTGCATTGAAGACTGTCATGGTGTCTAAACAATCTGCTGATTGCCATGCAGTCTGTAGCTTGCAAAGAGGAAGACAGCTTGAGTCCTCATTGCACACGAATACTTTTGCCGACTCTTTGCAGTCGTTCATCAGGCGCTCAATAACATAGTTGACCTACCGCTGTCCTGATCTTGGATGGGTCTGCACCCAAAGTCTCCATGACCCGGGCAGCAACACCCTCACCTTCCCTTAGAAGGCCCAGCAGTATGTGCTCAGTGCCAATGTAGTTGTGTCCTGCACAAAGAATAATGAATGAGGATGCCTGCGTCAAAAAGTCATGGAGCTGTGCAGAGCTGCGATGCCAAACGCACCTAGTTGACGAGCCTCCTCCAGCGATAGCTCTAGAACTCGCTTTGCTCGGGGAGTGAAAGGGATCTCCACGGCTACAAAGCCACTGCCACGGCCGATGATCTTTTCGACCTCGACGCGAGCGTCCTTCAAGCTGACGCCCATGCTTTTCAGCACCTTAGCGGCAATGCCAGTGGACTCTCCTATCAAGCCAAGCAAGATCTGTTCTGTGCCGACAAAGTTGTGGCCAAGTCGTCGGGCCTCTTCTTGTGCGAGCATGACAACTTTGATGGCCTTTTCTGTGAATCTCTCAAACATCATGCGTGTAGGAGTCACGGCCTTTGTGGTTGTTCTTGTTCTGCTGTGGATTTGGCTTTGCACTTTGCCCTGGAAAGTGGCTGCTTGGCAGCGTCCAAGTGAATCCAGGTTGCTGCATCTTCTGTAGCCTACGTATCCTGTCAATACAGCAGGTCGAGCAGCAGGCCTGGAAGCAAAAGCTACAGGCCTCCTTGTGAAAGACTGGCAGGTGGTGCTGCGAGTAGCGATCTGCGAGTTCATGGTCATGATTGTGTGCATCATGTTTGCGCGCAGGTATGCACGATCTACTGTGTTCAGCAGATCGACTGCTATTCTACAAGGCCAAGCTTCTCCAGAAGCTCCGCCTACTAAGTACTGTAAGCTGCTGCTGTCCAGATAAAAAGCTTTTAGGGCTTGGCGGTGACGTCGCCGAAGAAGAAGGGTAAACAAACGTAAGCTGAATAAGAAGAAGATGTGTTTAGCATGGTCAGTTGTTATCAGCACACTTTTCGCATAGCACACTGGCACAGCGCTAAGCTGGGCGCACAGCCGACTATCTGCGTACCTGCTGTCGGCTGAATGAGGTCAACAAAGGCTGACTTCAGCTTTGACAAGCAAGTCGGCACCGGAACGTACGGCATAGTATGGCAAACCAGACGGAAGCGAGATGGCAAAACATATGCAGTCAAAGAGCTGGACTTAAGATACCTGGAAAAGCAGGTGATTATTGTCATCGACGCCCGCAGCAGACACACGGCGCCTGCACCGCATTCAATGCCTTGTAATGCCTTGTGCTGTCCATGGCAGGAGCAAGCAGCATGTATTCAGGAAGTCAAAGTTTTGTCAAGCCTAGACTCGCCCTACATCATCAAATACTATGATTCTTTTCTTGATCAGGTTAGCTTTGCAACTAAGATAGCGAATTGACTGCGACAAGTTGCTTTAATATAAAACCATCTACTGTCCTGAGTTCAGGGTCGGCTGCACATAGTGACTGAATTTGCCAGCAAAGGTAGCGTACAAGATCTGATTGACAGACAGAAGGTTCAAGTACCTGAGGACGTCTGCTGGAGGGTCTTTATTCAGGTGCAGTATCTTCTCTTTGCAACGACTGCGTTGACTATCAAGAAACATATACTTACAACGAGTAGTCCTACCTCAGACTCAGCACTGTAGTCAAGAAGCAGTATTGATTCCCGATTGCATTGTCCTTACATGGAGAGTGTCCTTATGTTGACTGTCCTGATAAGTACAACTTAACGTACTTCGCTCACCAGCAAACAGGGCGCCAGAAAATTTGAACTTTGATTGGGTTGTTTGCAGACACTTCTAGGCCTGCACCACATGCATGGCCAGGGCATTCTGCACAGGGACATCAAGTGCCTGAACCTTCTGCTGGATGCAGACAAACAGATAAAGATAGCAGACCTTGGCATTGCTACAGTAAGCAAACCGCATTGCATCTGCATCTCATTGTTGCAAGCTGTTAGCTGCTCACTTTGTGTCTCTGATGTATAGAAGAAAAATGTAGCTGCACCAGTTGCTCTGCTGAGCTTCAAAGTTCATACCTCAGCGACCTGCTTGCCGGTCAGTAAGTGCATTTGTTTGCTTTGTACAGACATGTCTGCATTTTGCAGCACTATATGCTCGTTACCATTGCTGTGAGGTCTTCAAGGGCACAGAAGCACTGGCTTCTGGAGCCTTCTGCGGCCTACAGCAGCATTTGCAAGGGCAAAGTAACAAACGTAACAGTATGGGTTTTGTGCAGGTTTTGTCTAGCTCCAAGGGGTTTGCACAAACCCTCATTGGCACACCATATTACCTGTCCCCAGAGCTTTGTGAGGGCAAGCCATACAATGCAAAGTGCGATACATGGGCTTTAGGCATTGTTCTGTACAAATGCTGCACAGGCGTTTACCCATTCGAAGCTCAAGCTCAGGTCAGTGACCCTCTGCAGTTTGACGTAATGTTTCATAGTGGCCAGCCTCAACTACTGACTGTATGCATCATCAGCCAGTGACACATGTTGCGCCCTGTTGGTTGGCGCTCTGCATGCGTAAGAGGGTTTCTTCTGTTCAAGCAAAACATGAGTCTCTCAGAAGGAGTTGAACGACAAGCAGAGTGCCATAGAAGTTCATTCCGATGGGTTACAGATGACTCCCTATACACCTGTTTGTTGCTGATCAAAGCCGCATGGAACACACAGTTCTATGTGTACAAGCGTCTCTGCTGCTCTGACTTGTGGCATGCTGGTGTCAAGCAATTTTCGCATGTGCAGGCTTCTTTGCTGCTCAAGATTGTGGCATGCCAGTATAAAGCCGTTAATGGCTACAGTGCAGACCTGCACAGTGTCATCAAGCGCTGCCTCACTCAGTCTCCAGATAGAAGACCAAACACAGGTACATCTCACAATGTATGGCATAACCTTTGTCTTTTGTCCCTTTGCCATTGCTTGTGATTGCAAGCTCAGTCCATTGCCTTTCAGCTGCATGCGTACTTGTGCTGAACAATAAGGGTGTCTCAGCACTGCTTCTGATTGCATACGGCCAGGCATCAAGCAATGCTTTGCAACCCATCTTGACTGTCAGGCACACACCCCGCTGCACTGCTTCATCACAGCATCTCCCTGCTACACATGGTTTCAAGCAAGGCATGTTTGTCAATGCCAAATCTTACATGTGTTGCCTCAGCCACTGTCAAGTCTGCTTTTGTAATTGCTTTTTCTAAGGTAGGACATAGTATGCATCTGCTGTGGACATGTCATTGCGTAGGGGTGCATTGCCATGACTGCGAATTTTGTTGGCTGTATTGTTGCCAGTTCCCAATTGTGGCATTTAGTCATCAAGTTCTGCCACTATTCCACATATAAATGTGTGCAGAGAGGTTGCTGAATCTGCCGGCTGTGAGAGCCAAGGCGCAGCAGCTGGGGATTGCAATTCCAGATGTGTGCAAGCCACCAGCAGTGGATCAGCTACAGGAAGACCGCACTGCTGTGCGACCTCCGTTGGCCCCAAGATACAGTCCAGGTGCTTTCCACTCTCCACGCATCAAGCCTGGCCAACCCTTAGCCGTCATGTGTAGCTATCAAGCTTTGATGTCAGATCTTACTTCGGGACCTTTTTCAGAGGTCTGATCATGCACGGGCAAACTCAATTTTAGGAGGTTTGTTGCCCGTGCATTGCATTTGTCAAGGGTGCGGCAACAGTATCTTGAACAGCACAAAGCTTCACTACACTAAGCTGCACTGCAGACTGCGGGGCAACAGAGCGCTGTCCTAGGAACTGGATCCAGAATGATGCATTGCGTGAATGCAGATGCAATGCATTCACAACTGCAGTGTGTGCTGATGAGGTCAGAGAGGCTCACCCTGCCTGCTGCATGCAGAAAGAGCATGCAAGGGAGCAGCCCTGACAAGGGGCCCAAGCTCAGCCGGTGCTGCAAATTCTGCAGCTGACTCTTCTGATTCACCTGCCCTTCACGCTAGTGAAGTCCACTGCTACAGTGTATGATGACAACGCTGAGATTGGTCTTGCCTGCTGTTGCAGAGACAGCGTGCAAGGGAGCAGCTTTCACAAGACGCCTGAGCTCGGCAAGCGCTGCACGCCATGCAGCTGACTCTCTTACACAGCTTGTGCTGTTCAATCTGTTGAAGTCCACTGCTGCAGTGTAAGATGACAATGCTCAGATTGACCCTGCCTACTATTGCAGAAACAGCGCGCAAGGGAGCAGCTCTCACAAGGCGCCCAAGCTCAGCAGGAGCTGCACGCCATGCAGCTGACTCTGTCGACACAGCTTGTGCTGTTCAACCTGGTGCAGTCCGATGCTACCGTGTATGATGACGACGCTCAGATTGACCCTGCCTACTATTGCAGAAACAGCGTGCAAGGGAGCAGCTCTCACAAGGCGCCCAAGCTCAGCAGGGGCTGCAAGCCATGCAGCTTACCCTGTTGATACAGCGTGTGCCATTCAATCTGGTGCAGTGCAGCGCCGAGCATCAGAGAGCTTGCTAGGTACTTCACATCACCGCATTGCTTGCAGCATGCCTGGAGTTTTGTCTCATTGCTTAATTTTGGTTGCAATACTCTTTCCAGGACCGTGCTGCGTTGCTGAGCACACAGAAGCACACTTCATGCTATGTGATTGAGCATCCAGCTTGCACACTGTTGACTTTGTTTAGTGCCGCTTTGCGGCCCAGCTTTGGTATAACAACCCATTCAGACAGTGGCATAGCGCAGCTCAGCTTTGTGCATGTTGTGTCAGGACTGAGCACAATTTTTTAGGTCTACACAGTGTCAGCCTGTCTCAGTGCTGCAATGAAGTTGTTTTCACAGTGATCGACGATGCATGCAGGCAGAGGCAATTTGCTGGATGAAGAAGATAGCCATCAACAAGCAGCGCCTGTAAACCTGCCCCCAGCTTGGAGGAACAGATTAGCGGTGCTCAAGTCCCGCAGAACCAGCCAGCAGGCGTAGACTGGTGTCGGAGCACATATGGCGTGGAAAACAAACAGCAGCAGGTTGCAGCAAGATAGGGCATGTAGCATGTATCATGCTCAAGCAATGCAGCATTGGCCGAGCTTTTGACTGTCCACGCAACAGACTAGTGATGCGCAAAGCTATCCACAGATGGACTACAGCAGCTAGCAAGACACAGCGCAGGAGATTTATCTGAAGCTGCCCACAGGTGGCATCAAGTGCTAGCAGGACAAAAGACGAAACCAGGATCTCCAAAGCAATGCAGCATTGGCCAGCAGACTGGGGTCAAGCTGGACCCACTGCAGCGCTGCTGAAGCTGCTCACATACAAGCAACAGGTGCTAGCATGAACAGGTTGGTACAATGTGGCAATGCAGCATTGGCTAGCAGACCAAGGACAACTTGGATGTGTGCAGCATTATTCAAGCTGCTCAGAGATAAGCAGCAAGTGCTAGCGCATAGCAGATGGAACCGCAGCACTGGTCAACAGACTGAGCTCAAGCTGGAAGCAATGTGGCACTGCTGCAGCTGCCCAGAGGTGGTAGCAACTGCTGGCAAGACGGAGAACAGAGTGAAGGCGTCACAGCAATTCAGCATTTGGCAGTAAACTGAGGCAAAGCTGAGACCAGTGCAGCACTGCTGAAGCTGCCAACAGCAGCTGGGCAACTGGTGCTAGCATCAACCGATGAGTTTTACAAAGTAGTGCCGCTTTGTGCAGTTTAGTAGACAGAGGCAAATGCACCACTGCCAGTGCAGCACTGCTGAGGCTACCAATCAATGGTAGCACAGGATAGCAAGATAGAGGATTGTAGTGTCTTGCCGAAGGCATGCAGTATTGGCTAGCAGTCCTGGCTGTGGGCAAGACAAGAGAGCAGCCATTGTGTGGATGCAGATCATGCAGCTATCAGCCTGCACAACGTGCGCAAGAGCACTCACACATATATGACAACTGGCACAGTACAGCCAGTGATGCTTTTGCGCTCCTGAGAAGGTGGATTAGGGTGCTGCATTTGGGTTTAGCCGTGATTGAGATTGCCACTTGATAACCGTCATGAGACAACCAGACTTCAATGCTTGATGCTCCTTTCGACTTTCCTGTCGCATGTCCTGTCAGAAAGTTTAAGACTGCAGCTAAATCACGCGACATTCACCAATTGAGAAGCTTTTGAGTGGTGATTCGAGGCGCCTATTGTTGACCCAGTAATTTGATTTCGCGTTTGTCATGCTCTTCTGCCTGTCTCGGAATGCTTTCGTGCAATGCTTAAATTGAATTTCGTTGTCTCTGAGTGTCAGTTACAAAACTCGTCCCATGCAACTTTGCAATGCTAAGCAATGTTTTCAGACGTCGACTTGGCCCGAATGCAATGGGTATACAGCTAAAGCCAGTTACGCGTTCTCGACTTGAACGGGTATAAAAGGTAGCCTGAAGTATGGAACACTCCTGTTAGGCTGGTACTGAGCATTACTGGATTTCTTGGTACCTGCTAGTACGTGTTTCCTGTGCATGTAAGCAGCGAGCAGCTCCAGATGCGCAATGCTTAGATCTGACTCAATGACAAGTGCTGGTGACATAGATGAACCTGAGACTGCAGTCCACAGAACAGAGTGAACAAAGCTTGGCACTGTGCTGCCGTGAGGCTGTTGAGAAAATTCACGAACTTTGTGTTGCGCACTGAAGGCATGATCAGATGTGGTCTTGTTTACAGCTCTGACAAAAAGTCATTGTTGTCCACAAACACGACCTTCCAGCCGTCAGGGTCCTCCACTGATGTGATCTTTGTTTTGAGGCCAGGCAGGGGTCCAGGCTCCCTCACCACTTTACCCCCAAGCTCCCCTGACCATGCTTTTACTGCCTCTGCTGTCTTGTACACATCCTACATTGCACAGTCAGGTTGTCATGACTGGTTGATGCCAATAAGTTGGATCCATTAGCTGCTGTGATCTTTGTTTTGAAGCCAGGCAGGCGTCCAGGCTCTCTCACCACTTTAACCCCCCAGCTCCCCTGACCATGCCTTCACTGCCTCTGCTGTCTTGCACACATCCTGCATTACAGAGTCGCGTTGTCATGACTGGTTGATGCCAATAAGTTGGATCCATTAGCTGCTGTGATCTTTGTTTTGAGGCCAGGCAGGCGTCCAGGCTCTCTCACCACTTTAACCCCCCAGCTCCCCTGACCATGCCTTCACTGCCTCTGCTGTCTTGTATACATCCTGCATTGTGCAAAAACGCTGTCATGACTGATTGATGCCACTAGGCTAGATTCATTCATTGCTGTGATTTTCTTATTGGAGGAGGAGGAGGGGTCCTGGCTCCCTCACCACTTTGCCTCCCAACTCCCCTGACCATGCCTGTAGTGCCTCTGCTGTCTTTTACACATCCTGGATCAAAGAACAAAAGGCGTCAGTTGGTGATGCCACCATGCTTGATATACTAGCTGATGTGCCAACTGGTCAGATCCTGCAGGACCATGGTGCTGCAGTGTTTGACACATGCTCAGACATGACTCTGTGCAGAGGTAAGCAAAACAGATGCCAATCCCCCCCACCCCCCCCCTGCTCCCCTGACCATGCCGTCGCTGTCTCTGCTGTCTTATATACATCCTGCAGGACAGCAGTCCTGCAATTTGCCTCACCTCCCTTCATGCCCGATACCAATGGTCTAGGATAGCACAGGACCAAACCGTTGGAGACAGTTGCTTGAGTACGTACCTAGCTGGGCCTGCTGAGCCTGCCTAGCACACATCTTAGATCAATGCAGGACAGCACTGCTGCAGCTTGCTGCATTTGCTCAAACAGCCTCATACAGTCGCTGCACTTTGTGTGGAGTTGGGCAAACCTGCTACATATCCTGCAGGGTGTTAACGCATGATGCCGTTTGTCAAGATTGGAGGATTGAGTTCTCAAGAAACCAACAACAGACCATGGACTTTTGCTGCAACAGCTTGAATACCACCATGCATTTGCAGTCATGCAAAGCGAGTTGTGACTGCGCTTTGCACAACTGCATAGCTCATCTCCAATAGTTTATGGCACATCTTGAATGGTCACCTGGGACTGTCTGAACAAGTGACACGCATCCTGCTGCTCATCAGTGCTTGACAAGTGCAAGCGTGCACTGCGCAAGACTAGCATGCTATGGCTAACAAGCAAGGTACACTGCAAAGCTGATTTGTGTATATTCAAAGATGTATATGCAAGCAGCACACTACCTGACATGCACTGAGACAACATATGCTGATTGCTACACACGTAAAGACCTGCATGCAAACAGTACAGTAATAGGTACTGTTGCAAGCTCATAATCGTCGGAGGGCAACGCAAATGAGCATCAATCTTTGCATCTTGACAATAGCGTACTCTGAGTGGGGACAATCTGGTGTAAGACAGCAAATGCAGTCTCACACGCAAAATATTCGCACCTCAGAGCTCATGGCGACTTGGGCGTATCCGTCTCCCTTGAAGTTGTCGTACTTGTCTTGTCCATAGTTGTATGTCAGCTCAAAGACGCAGGTCTCCTCTTCAGGCCCA
Source organism: Trebouxia sp. TZW2008 (assembly GCA_002118135.1). Classification (NCBI taxonomy): domain Eukaryota; kingdom Viridiplantae; phylum Chlorophyta; class Trebouxiophyceae; order Trebouxiales; family Trebouxiaceae; genus Trebouxia; species Trebouxia sp. TZW2008. Next base: position 84,793 of record BDIU01000301.1, read on the forward strand.
TACCCTACAGCGCAAGAAACCATACGTGGCGTCACTTGTGATGTCATTGCCTCATTTTGGTTCATGTTGTCATACTTGTCTTGCCCAAAGAGTATGTCAGCTCAAAGACGTATGTCTCCTCTTCAGGCCCATACCCTGTACCACGAGACAATGCTCTGGTGTCAATGTCATTGCTCAAAACTGTGCTATCCAGCAAAATTAGCTCATTGTTAGGCTTGAATTGTGGGTCAGCTGAAAAACAAAATTCTTGTCTTGAAGCCTGTGCCCTACACAACAGGAAACCATATTGCTGCTCCATGTCATCTGTTTACTGGAGTACAGCAAACTCTTGTTGTAACGACTGCTCTGGTTACCAAGAGTTTGTCCTTATATCAAGTCGTCCTTACTCAGAGGGACCACTGCAGTCAAAATGCAGTGATTGGTCACCAGTAGCACTGTCCTTACATTGAGACTGCCCTTACATCGAATGTCCTTACAACAAGAGTTTACTGTACATTCTTCTTGTGCAGTATGTGTGTCTTGTCATAAGGGTTTTGTTTTGATGTCAGCTCAAAGATGCAGGTCTCGTCTTCAGGCCCATGATCTGCTTCACAGGAAATCATGCACGTGTCATGAAGTTGTCACTGTTCAGGTGCAATGTTGCTGCTCAATGGTAGCGCTTCGCTTGTGGACCCAAAGTTCCTTGTGAGCTTAAAGACATCAGTCTCTGGGCAACAAGATCATGGACAGCTGCCACTGTTACTGGAAGGCAGACCATCAGCAGCAGAACAGTGCTTGATACCTATCCGTGTGTCTGTGGCAGTCACTTGATCCTGCAGATGTGAGCAGAAACAAGTGATTGCCTCAACACAGGAACTGGCATCAAGGCATGTCTCATTGCTTGATGATCTGCAAAGCCTTGAACACTTTGATTCTTTAGCTGCAGCGCTCTCTGAGGCCAATGAGAATTTGAATAGCTCCAGCGATTACTGCAATGCAGACCATCAGCAGCAAAACAGCAACTGATACCTATGCCTGTGTCTCTGTGGCAGTCACCTTATCCTGCAGATGTGAGCAGAAAAAGGCGATTGCCTCCAAACACGAACTGGTACCAGGCATGAGTCGTTGCTTGCTGATGTGCAAAGCCTCAAATAGTGCTGTTGTTAAGCTGCAACGCTTGCTCCAAGCAGCAACAACATGAACAGCTGCAGTGCGGAACATCAGCAAGAACAGTGGCTGATTTCTACCCCTGTGTTGGAGACAAGCGACGCTTCCTGCAAATGTGAGCAGGACGCGACAGATTCCCAAACACAGGAACTGGTAGCAGGCCTGTGCCCTTCCTTGATGATCTGCAAAGCCTCAAACAATGCTGTTCTTGAGCTGCAGTGGTTGCTCTGGACAACAATAGCCTGAAAAGCTGCAGCTGTCCTTGCAATGTGAACAATCAGCAAAAGAGTGCTTGATACCCATCCCTGTGCTTGGGGCAGTCATCCCATACTGCACATGTGGGCAGAAAGAGGTGCCATTGCGTTGCTTGTCACTACCTCTTGCTGTAAGGCTTTGCTCAAGGCTTTGCAGATCATCAAGCAGGCATGTTGCATTGCTAGCATTGCATTGCATTGCAAGCAATGCAACATGCCTGATACCTGGTTTTGTTTTGCAGCAACTGAGTACTTAGGGACGTCAGCTTGTATTTGTTGTCATGGTTGTCCCAAGTCCTCAGCAGCTGCATGCTGTAGGACACAATAGATCAAGGCATGCAGAGCAACTACCGTACCCAGGAAACCCAGCGTATGTCTGTTGTCAGACCTGTCTCAGGTTTCCAGCAGTGATGGCGGGTAGACTTGACAAGCAGCGCATTCAGCCAAAAAGCAAACAAGCTGCATACCTAGGAAAGCCAGCTTGTACTTGTTATCAGGCTTGTCTCGGGTCCTCAGCAATCGTGACAAGTAACACAACTGGAAACACGCAAGACAACTGGGTACCTAGGAAAGCCAGCTTGTGCTTGTTGTCGGGATTGTCGCGGGTCCTGAGCAATTGTGTGGACAGATTGTGACAAGTAACACAACCAGAAATACGCAAGACAACTGGGTACCTAGGAACGCCAGCTTGTACTTGTTGTCGGGATTGTCCCTTGTCCTGAGCAGCTGCATGCCCAGGGCCTCTGTGTAGAACTTGATGGATCGGTCCAAGTCTGTGACTCGCAACATCACCTACACAGAATTGTCTGTCACAGCCTTGCATCATTTTTGCAAACAGACCAATGCATGCCCTTCAGCGCAGAAAGTGATACATCAGGTCAAGTCTGTGACTGACAGACTCATTTGTGCAAGAATTGACTGTCACAGCCTTGCTTAGAGTCTGACATTGAACCCAAGCATGCCTACAGCTTCTGTGTACAAACTTGATGGATCGGTTCAAGTCTGTCACTCTCTATATCACCTGTACACAAATGCTTGAAAGGTCAGAGCGTTGAGAAACAGACCAGTGCATGCGATGCCCAGGATCAGGCTTGCATGCCCAGAGCTTCTTAGTCCAACACAGTCACATGCAATGTTGCCGACACAACATTACATCCGTAATTCCACACCATTCATCCGAGTCCAAGTCGGCCACATACGATGTCACCCGTGCAACACAGTTTCACGCCCTGCCATGTTTCACAGTATTCAGGACACAGACTGTCACAGTTTTGTCGGAGCTCCTTGACAGCCCTACTTACAATCTGACAACGAACCAGTGCAAGTGCAGTAAAAGATGAAGTCCCTCGGATTGCAGTCAAGAGGACAGATTATGTTCTGCTGTGTGCGCGTTATGCATTTTCCTTAATTCTAGTGTACACTTGACGCTTAGGGTACGCTTAGGGTTTTGAAATATTGGTTTTACTAATTTGCTTAGTGATTTCATATCAGGCCCACCATTTAGAATTTAGAGACGCAGTTGTAGGTTTAAGGGTTTTAGGGAAGAGTACACTACATTTAAGGAATAGGGCATTATGCCTGTGCGCACACAGGATCAGGAAACTGTGCAATGTGCTTGGCTGGGGTGCGGGCCAAGCACCCTCATTTGTTTGAGGGCTGCCGTTGTAACATGCACGCTTTTTTTGCGCAACATGATCATTTGGGGGTGTTTCACTATGTCATAGACTGCCTGAATTTCATGGACATATAGTCATCGCCACTGTGTGGCACATGTGATCAGCCTTGATGGCTGGCTAAAGCATGTAAAGTTTCTCTCTCTCTCTCTCTTGCCGTCATGCATACAAAGAACAAAGGCTGGCTAGGACAGTAGGACGATTTTCTTGTTCTCATGCTAAACATGTGCTAGACAGGCTTAGCAGGCCCAGCTAGGTATGTACTGGAGCAATCAGCTGTCTCCAATCAGTGCTATGCTGAACAAACAAGACAATGATAACAGCTCATCACTGAGGCAGCGCTGCTTGAGCAGTGGGCTCTGTCTTTGCCTTCCTTGGTGATTGGCTCCCACTTGAAACTTATTGCTGATGCTGAAGAAGAAGAAGAAGAAGAAGAAGAGGAGATTTACATGCTTTAGCAAGCCAACAAGGCTGATTGCCTGCGCCGCTGATGCTGACTGTTAACAGAAGGCAGTCTTACCTGGGCAATGGGCTCTTTGATCTTGCCTTCCCTGGTGATGAGCTCCCACTTGTAGCCAGTTGGGTCCTCCACAAATGCAATGACTGTCTTGCCTCCCTTCACAGGGCCAGCGTCCCTAGAAACCTTGCCTCCTGTACATTCATCAGTCATTTAAGAGATGGGATTCATGTGCCGTTGATGTATGCCAGACTCTTTGCTTCTTTTGTCATTGCTTGCATCTTGCACCCTTGAATTATGACTGTCTTGGGCCCCTTCACAGGGCCAGCGTCCCTTGACACCTTGCCTCCTGCAGAGACCAAATTGATGCAACGTTGATACATATTTGAGTCTTTCATGGGTTCTCCACAAATGCAATGACTGCCTTGCCTCCCTTCACAGAGCCAGCATCCCTTCACAGAGCCAGCATCCCTTGACACCTTGCCTCCTGCAGAGAACGCATTGATACAACATTGGTGCGTAGTTGAGTCTTTCAAGGATCCTTCACAAATGCAATAACTGTCTTGCCTCCCTTTACTGGACCAGCATCCCTTGACACCTTGCCTCCTATACAAATGCATTCATCATTCGTTTTCAGAGATTGGATTCATCTGCCATTGATGCATGACAGACTCTTCGCTTCGTTTGTCATTGCTTCAATCCTGCACCCTTGATTCATGCCTGTTTTGCCTCCACAGTGTTCACCGCCCGTTCACAAATGGCAGCAGCATTGACAGGCAAGAGCAGCAGAGGCGCCCACATCAACTGCATGAGTCTAATGCTTGCATGTGAGCTTACTCGACACCATGCTTGGGAGTGAGACTGAACATCTGTAACAGCTTTCAACTTGCATGTGTTTTGGCGGATGGACACCAGCAAAAGTTGCATGTGTTTTGGCGAATTGACACCAGCGCAAGTTGCATGTGTTTTGGCGGATTTACACCAGCGAAAGTTGCGTGTGTTTTGGCGGATTGACACCAGCGAAAGTTGCGTGTGTTTTGGCAAATTGACACCAGCAAAACTTGCATACAGGCTCATGTCGTGTCAAGATAGCTCAGCTTGCTTGGAGTGATGTGCGCAACAAGCGCATGCTCTGAAAACAACCGAACAGACATGGGTGCTGCTGAAGTAAATGAAGGCGGGTAACAGGACAGGTCAAGACCCACCGGCGCTCTTGATGCTCTCTGTTGTCTTGTAAACGTCTGGAAGCGCCAATGCAAAGTGTCCAAAACCAGTACCCAGGTTGTAGCTGTCCACTCCGTAGTTCTGTGTCAGCTCAAGGCAGAAGTTTGTGTCTTCGGGACCATATCCCATAAACGCATTTGTGTATTTGTCCTGCATGATGTCAAAAGGTTTTCAAGACAGCGTTTTCTTGTTGTAGTGACAGTCAACAGAGTGACACTCTTGATGTCACAACAATGAAAGTGGGAACCATGCATTGCATTCTGACTGCACGGGTGCTTCAAACTCGATATACTGACAAACTTCTTGGTAACAAAAGCAGTCCTTACACCAAGAGTTTACTGTAAATGCGTCATGACTCTGTGTGACCCTTTGAGAAAATTGTGGACTTGTCTTGCATGGCATCAAACATAGTTCACAATGGTTTGCCAGTGCAGTATATTGTGCTGTGCCGTGACAGTCCTTGCAGTTGCCGCGCCTAGGTGCAAGCTACTTAAGGGCTCAAGAACATCGAAGGTGACATACGTCTGGCACATCTCGGTATCGCAGCTGCTTCATGCCGAAGTGCTTCTTGTAGTACTCTATGGTGTCGTCCATATTGCCGACACGGTATACAGCATGCAGGAAACGCCTTTTGTCCTGCTTGGGCCATTGCTTGGCATCGTCACTCGCTGCGGCCATGACTCTGTGGGTGCTGGCTCTGCGTGCGTGTGCACGGGAGCAAAAATTTTGCGAGGTTCTGAAGGGTGTGAAGCAGTGCCTGCATGCGTCGATCTGAAGCTCAGGAACCACGCTCACAAACCGATGCAGCGTACCTTGATCAGCAGCTTGCGGTCGTACATGCACGTCGACACATCGTCGCCGCGATGCGATGCTGCAGTGGCAGCGCGCAGAATGGACAAGGCAAGAACCGTTGCAGTCAGGCGATGATGTCAAGCTATGCGACTTCGGGCATCGATTTGCAAGTGGGCAAGCAGCTTTGGAAACACCAGATACTTTACCTGTTGGGCACTCCAGTGCGCAGAAGTGTTGTCATAGGGGTGTTGCTCGCTAAATGTGCAGCGGTCGGTAAGTACTTGTCACTGGCGAGGCAGAGACCGATGCGCTTAATCGTGTCAACACATGCCGGAACACAATCGCAACGCCGGGGTTGCTTGAGAATACGAAACGGTCTGAGTCGAGCTGAACCTCAACGTTCTTCTGCTGATGGTCTCGCTTCCTGTGTGTGGCCGTAAGATTCGACGTCCCCTGCATGCTTTGGCGTGGTCTCTAGAGCATTGCCGCACTTGCGTCATACTCCAAGTCGTCGTCCCACGATCTTGTTCCGTCGAAGCTCGGCCTCAGTTTCAGAAGCGAGCGCTATGTGTGCGCGATGTGAGGAGGCTCCTGAGCCGCGTTGATTGCGGAGTGCTATTGCTCTGAGTGCCGGTGCTTGCAACATGGGCGACTGTGGGCCGAGCACCAGCGGCAGGGACGAGCTATCTGAAAAAGAGAAACACGCCCTCAGCGGGTTGTGGGTCTTTGTCCAGCCGATGAATCTATACAAGCATTTGCAGCAGCGACAGCAGTCCAATGTAAGATCTGCAAGTTTTGTCCCCGCAAGGTTTAGCTTGCTGCTAAACCAGGCACCTCAGAAAGCTGACTCGCTATGTTGCTTGACTAGGCCTCATTCCTGCGAAGAAACCTAACATATCATAGGCCGCAACACAGCAGCTCTGATCTCAGGTACAGTACCTGTCAAGCTGACAAACCTGTGCAACCTGTGCAACAGTGCACACAGCTTTTGAGTACACACTGCTGGAAAGCTTAGCATCATGTGCATTGGAGCCAGGTGTGCACACAGCACTTGTCAAGCAAATACTGCTTCTAGACAGCTCGGGATTGAGTGCGTTGGAGGCAAGTTTTGGTCCTGCTACAGGAATACCAAGCTGTTCCTTCAGCTCTCTTTTGAGGAGGAGCATCAAGCGTCCCCGCTGTTTGTGATCATGTGCAAGAAGGTCCTCGGAATTGGTCGAAAGTCTGCCATGGTAAGGCAGCAAACAGCAAAACTATGTCTGGCCTTGTCGCTGCACACTGTGCATATGTATTACAGCTGCCTGTTACATGCTCTGGCTGCTTGACAACACTGTTGTACAAGACACTGCTGAGCATGCTCGTTGTGACACGTTGTTGGCACAAGCTGTAATTGCTGCCAACACGGCTAGCATCAAGATTCTTGCTTGAGTGTTGCTGATCATGCAGAGTCCAGACCATGGCTTGTGTGCTAGGGGTTGTAGCACAGACTGTCCACTATACCACAAACCCTTGCTGAAAAAAATGTTTTGACGCAGTCGTTTGAGCCACTGTCAGTTCAGCTCATCACATTTGATGCATCAGCCAGCTGCCATGGCAGCTCCAGGATTACTGTCAAAGTTCCTCATGAGCATCAGCATCAGTCTGCACAGCTAGGCGTCATCACACTGACATCTGGTGAGTCTTGTGGGCACAACATACATCTGTGCAGCTCAGTAAGTTCTTGCAGGAGTCAGCAAGCACTCGTCTCCGTGTTGGGTGTTGACGCTCTATGCATCACTCACCATGACCTATGGATTATGCACATGTCCATGTTGTGCCTTTTCATGTCCTGCCTATACACAACAGACCAGAACTGCATGGAGCGTTGTGTATAGGAGTGCTTTTGACGGGTATGTCTGAGTCATGCTCATGAGACTGACTCATTGGATGTTTTGTCTTGCACAGGCAACCCATCCATCAGGCATTTGCTGGAGACATGCAAAAAGAAGATCAAGAGGCACAAAAGTGGCAGTTGCCTTTCAAAGCAAGCGCCATCTACAGCTTCAACACGTGTCTTCTCCCTTTCTCAAGGTCTGTTTTGGCAGCAAAGCATGTCCCTGATGGTGATAAGCCTGAAGCAATGCATTCGGGCAGCGCTTTGTGCTGTCTGTATGTGATGAAACTGCAACTGTATGAAAAGATTGGCACCACCTGAAGTCAAGTAAAGCATAAGATTGGTATGAGATGCAGTTTGCATACTTGCAACCATGCAGCATCACGGCAAAAACTTGGTGCAGTCAAGTGGCGCATGAAATACACATGCATATGAAAATGTTGTCAGATGCTATCTACAGGGCGGAGATCAAAGGCAGGGCGCAATATTGAGCCCAGCCCGTATCTTATTGCTGCAGACTGCTTTCTGGACAAGTCCTCTGGCTTGCTCCTCACCCACAGAGCAGTCCTGATGTGAACTCTTCTTGTTTTGCAGAAGGCTTCCTTGACAAAGCTGTGATCTTGGACTCGACCTTGTTTTGGTGTTCCTGCAGAATGCTCTCTGGACAAGGCGTTTGGCTTGCTACCAAGTCATGATACAGTTTGTTGGCAGTTTACAGACCTTCCAGCCACTTGGGGCAAAAAGCCAACCTTGCCAGCCAAGGTGAGTATCATCTGCTATTTGAGTATTACTGGTAGCTTCTCTTGAGCAAAGTGTACAGAATACAGTTGTGTTGATGGTCAGGTCATAGGGTCCTGCCTGCCTGCCTGCCTGCCTGCCTGCCTGCCTGCCTGCCTGCCTGCCTGCCTGCCTGCCTGTCTGTCTGTCTGTCTGTCTGTCTGTCTGTTCATCTGCTTATCTGTCTGCCTTGCGTTGTTATCCACCCACTCACTCCATCCAACTGTCACGAACAAATGCAAACTATCTGCTGTCTTGGCATGAGCATCGGAGTTTGAATTCTGTGACTCAGCTGCTGACAAGACACCTCAACACTCATGTTGCTCACGTCTGCCCAGCAATATGTCCACAAACTGACAAATTGCTTGTCTTTTCTCTAGGTGAGCTTGCGTAAAGGAGTCTTGACCACTGTGCCGAGCAGATCAGGAGTGCTGCTTCAAATCACAAGTCAGGTCAAGGAGGGACCCAGTCTCAGTATGCAGATGGACCTGGCAGCTGCGACAACACCTCTCAGGTACTGGCACACACACCTAAAACTGATACTGCCTGTACACCTAGCATTCACAATGTGTTGTCAGTATACAACTAGCGATCATACTGGACTCTTCAAGTTGCAAGTCAGGCTGCAGAAGGACCAAGTGTTAGCATGCAGATGGGCTTGCAGCCGCTCAAATCACTATGAGGTGCCACATGCTACACCTAGCATGGTGCTGTCAGTGTGATGACTGAACTTCTAACATGAATACTGTGTTGTGTTTGCACAACCAACACGTATACTGCACCCTTGTGTTACACGTCAAGTTAAGGAGGGACCTTATTTCAACATGCAGATGAGCCTTGCAGCCTTCCAAACAGCTACCAGGTATTTCGGCTGCCACAAACAACTGGCTTCTACACTCGCAACCGCTCATGGAAATCAGCCATCCTGCCATCTGTTTGGGTCACAAAGGAGCTGCATGGAAGGCATGCATCCTGTCATTCCCTCTTGACAAGAATTCGGTTGTCATCTGTGACTTCATTTGGCTAGGATCATGGAGCTCCTTGTCGGCCATGTAGGCCACACAAAACACCTTTTTGGCTTCATGCATGCAAATAGTGCATGTCTATATTTACTCTAACTCACGCAACAGGAACAAGTCCAGGACAGCCAAGCCCGTTTGTCGTAGACAGCACCCATGAACGCCTGCTACAATTTTGCTCATGCTCACAGCAGAGGTGACCCGCTCTGCTGCATTTCCACTGCAGGGATACCAGGGAATCTAGCTTGGGCAGCGAAGGAAGCAGCAGCAGATGTGCTGAAGCCAATAGTGTGGTTCAAGGAAGTTCTAATCACCATCGCAACCATGCTCACAGCCAATCGCTGCCAGACAGTCAGGCAAGCCGTCACATGCATCCTTTGCAGCTGTCACATGCTAAGCTCTCAACACCACATTGAGAGAGAGAGAGAAATTTTACATGCTTTAGCCAGCCAACAAGGCTGATCACATGTGCCACACCGTGGCAATGACTACATGTCCATGAAATTGAGGCAGTCTATGACATAGTGGTGCACCCCCAAATGATCATATTGTGCAAAAAAAGCGCGCATGTTATAACCGCAGCCCTCCAACAAATGAGGGTACTTGGTGCACGAGCCAGCCAATGCTCCACACTCAAACACTAAGTGCCTTTCATCGTTCAAGGCCCCAGAACCACACAGTGTGCACAGCCTACAGGCTCTAGCAATGCCACTGCGACTGTGATGACGTGGTGGCTGCATGTGTGCGTCCATGCTTGCATTTGCACAAGAGACCGCGAACAAACAACGCCCAGCATGCATGCATCTGCTGTGATTTCCAACATTTGGCACTTGCAATCAGCCCTGATGGCCACACAAAGCATACAAATGCAACTGTTCTTCTCTGCCATCTTTAATTTGTTCCTCCTCTGCAGGAGGACACCACAGTGCACTTTTGTTACTACTTCCATGACGAGCAGCGGCATGTCAGGGAAGCTACCACAGGCTTTACCTGCTTTGCCTGTAGGCAATCCTGCAGGGGTCTTCTGGTATGCTGCTGATGTTTTTCCTTGCGGCTGCTGACACCCTTGTTTCTTGCTGTTAGTGCTGCTGCTGCTTGTGGTGGTGGCAGTACTGTTGTGTTTGCGGCTGCTTAGTGTGCTACCGTGTTCAGTCTTGCTGCTGCTGTTGTTATTGCTGCTGCCGCAGTTGCTGGTGGTGCTATGATTTTTTCCCCTTGCTGCTATTGCTGCTATTGCCCTTTTCATATTGTCGTTGCTGTGACTGCTGCTCGTGGGCATCGTTGCGTGGTTTTGTTTCTGCTGCTGCTACTATGGTCTGCTTCTACTGATCCCAGATCTTTGTTCTGCTGCTTTTGCATTACTTCTTCTATTTGGCAGCAGATCTGCTCCACACGATTGCACACAATTTATAAAGAGGCAGGTACTGCTTGCTGTTGTCATGCAGGACTTGCAACAACATGTAGAGGTGTCACATGACTTCTTTGACTCCATCATATGCAGCACATGAGAGCTGGATCTCACCCGTGTCCTGCAATCATGCAGGGTTTGCAACAGCACACAGAGACGTCACATGGCCTATTTGACTTTACCTAGTACAGCACACAACAACCAGATCTGACCCATGTCCTGCAATCATGCAACAGCACATAGAGGCGTCACATGAACCCTTTGACTTCATCTAGTACAGCACACAAGAACCGGATCTGACCCACGTCCTGCGATCATGCAGGGTTTGAAACAGCACATAGAGGCGTCACACGACCTCTTTGACTTTGAGTATGCCCCTTGGGCTTCAGGACAGGTTCCCACCATCTTTGTGCGGTGCCCCAGTGACCTGTACAACCAGCAGGGGCAGTTACAGAATCCAGAATGCGATGACATCGGCTTTTGCAAGGATGGAAAGGTAGATGGCAAGGTCCGCTGCAATGCCTTGACCTTTCCCCCACACTCCATCCCCCCCCTCCCACCCCCCGATGCCCATGCCCTCTCCTACCTTTTTGTCCCATCCCTGCATGAACCCCTAAGAAAAGAGATTTTCCAAGAGGCAGGCGCGGCAATTGCAAAACCCACCATGCGATGACACTGACTTTGGCAAGGACAGCAAGTCAGATGGCAAGGATCGCTGCAATGCCTTGACCTTCCCCCTCAGCGCCTTTGCCCCCTTGACGTCCATTCCCCTTCTCCCCTTTTTGTCCCCCATCTCTGCATGCAGCCCTAAAAATGAACTTTGAAGCGTCAGAAGAGGTAATTGCAGAACCCAGAGTGTGATGACCTTCGCTTCAGCAAGGACAGCGAGGAAGATGGCAAAGTTTGCTGCGCAATGCCTGGCAATGCCTTCATCATACATGATAAACGCCTTGCAGTTGCTACAAATGCCTTGCAAATCCATACCCTCACCCCTGTCCGTCCTTGCCTGAGTTACGACCCGGTCCCTGCCTGTACCCTGCCTGACTAAGTAGCAACAATGACCAATACACTTCCCAGTGTGAGGTCTGGTTGTCTACATGATGCTCCCACCGCCTCCCGCCGCCGCCTCCCCCTCCCCCTCCCCGCCTCCATCCCCTCTGCGCCTGAGTTACAAGCCTCTCCCTGCCCCCTGTCCTGCCTGGTCTCAGTAGCAACAATGATCCATACAGTTCCCAGTGTGAGATCTGCATTTCTGAAGCTCTTCTCTTGTTTTGCCTTTGTTTGCTGTGGCTTGACTTGGCTGTCGTTGGCACATCTGCAACTCATTGCACTGAAAGACGCAGTCAGCAACAGCAACATCCACACCTGCATGCGTCTACAGTGACTGCTCTTTGTAACGACTGCTTTGGTTCCCAAGGAAGTTGTCCTTATATCGGGTTGTCACTCAGAGGTGTTGTCGCAGTCAGGATGCAGAAATTGGTCACCTGCGACTTGCATTGTCCTTACCAGAAGCATGTCCTCACATGAAATGCTTTTACAAAAAGAAGTTACTGTACACAGTTTCTGTCCAAGATGATAGCTATACAGATTGGTGCCAAGCAGTGTGATTGATCAGGACTGAGAACTGCAACATATGTCTTGCTGGTTGCAGGTGATGTGCTTTGAGCTCAGATCTGGCAAGCTCAGGCAGCTGCGGCTTCAGCAGTACACCATGACAGACGCAGATAGATGCAGACATCCCAAGCTTCTCACACAAAATCAGTTCAGCAAGGCTGCATGGAAGCTGTGGCACAGCCGTCTGTGCGTCAGTGCACAGCAGGCCGATGCTGTTCCGTTTCCCCAGGCTGTGATTGCATCATCACCTGAGAGCGCAAGTGCCCTGCCCTTGAGGCCGTTTCTGGCAAACCCCCAGACCCTACCGACCCATGACCACTATGCAGAGGCCAGCACTAGCAACAGCGCTAACCACATGGGTTTTGCCAGTAACAGTGCTAATCACGTGGGTTTTGCCGGAGCTTCTGCCAGTAACAGTGCTGATGCTAGTGGTGCTGGTAGTGGGGTTGCCAATGTAAGCAAGGCAGCAGCTGCAGTGCAGCGCCAGGCTGAGTCAAAGAAGAGGAAGAGAACCCAGAGCTATGCGTCTGCCTCTCGCGATGCTCCAGGTATGTATGCAATATTGCATTTTCCATACTGAACATTTGACATCCGTAAACACAGTCGACGCCAAAGCCATGCTCCTGCCTCTCCTGAGGTGCCAAATTGTAAGCAAGAATGCTTTCATCCTACTGTACATACATTGTCTGGATTATACCGTTGGAACCAACACCGTACATTTCAAGCCATCCAGTACAGCTGCAGTGAGCAGTGTTTGATGATAGCTCTATACATCTTCTCCATGCAATGTTGCAAGAGCTTGCTTTGAGACCTTGGGTGTGGAAAACCAAGGCGTGGCCTCCATTGGTCCCAAGCGGGCATTGCATTTGGTACACACTGACTCTGGTGGATCAGTTCTGTCCTGCTGAAGGCATCTAACAATCTTTGCAGATGAGCTGTTCTTTGTGGCATTGTCAGACTGGTTCTGCCTTTGTTGTGTAAAGCCCATGTACTTTCATGCCAACAGCTGCAGCCGCATGAAGCCTGAACAGGCACCATGCAATGCTATGCGCGCTGCTGCTATTGTTGTGCACGGCCAAAGCGCTTTCATGCAGAACTCTACTTTCTTTCCCTCGTTCAAACCAATGATACTTGGCAGTCATTTGTGTAAAAGGATCTCTGCGCCCTTCATGTCCGGTATAATTGGTTTAGTTTAGCACATGGCCGAACTGGTTGGAGGCAGTTGATTGCTTCTGTACGTACCTAGTTGGGCCTGCTGAGCCTGCCTAGCCCGTGTTTGTAATGATGAATGAAATGAATGCCAACCAAGTTCAAGCTGTTGCTTTTGTTACGCAGAGCCAGTGTACTACCATGCAAGGAGCTGCAGCCGCATGGTAGCTGAAGAGGTGGCGCAGATTCTGCAAGATCCGCGTGCTGTGCCTGACAGTGATGATGAAGAGGACCACCGAGATCGCATGGTACGCCTTGTGCTGCATATTGCGCTTGTCGCATACAATCCAGGCAGAGAATGGTAGTCCACACATGCAGTTGTGGCCAGTTGAGTTGGGCAACCTGTGTTGACTGCTCGCATTTGTGCCACATGACTGACTACTCTGTGCTCACTGCATGTGTAAATCTCTGTCTTCCTGTCTGTAGAGATGCCATGCATCTGGAATGCCACTGTTTTTCATGCGCCTATCTGGTTGTTGAATCATGGCTTGATGTGGGTCAAAAGTTTGCTTTTTGCAACTTGTGTGTGATCCTCCGCTTGCAATGTTGTGTAGATACGAGCAGTGAAACAGCTGGACAAGCAGACTGACCTCAGTCAAGCAGAGAAGCAATTGATGCTGAGCTGGAACCTACACTTACATGAGCATCCTTGTCTGGCAAATTCCCACATGGGTCAACGATGCTTGGACTTTGCTGCTGCCAATTGTCAGGATTTGCGAGCAAGTCCAGATCTAAAGCGTTGCTTCATGGTGCACCTGATCAACCTGTGGGAGTTCAACTTGATCAGTCCTGACCTTGTCCATGCTTGCGTGGCTAGCATAGAATGTTTGACTGTCCCAACAACAGCTAGGTAGATAGCAATAAGGATTGTGATTCATTGACTTTGCCCAAGACCTTGCAGATCTGCTGACAAAACATGTCTTGACGTGTATTGTCGAGTGACAAGGATCACATCCGGATGTATTGACATGCTTTGCATCGGATCTGTGCTAGTGACTTGTTTGATGATTTGTTTTCAACATGCTGAGAAGGTGCTCCTGGATTTGCCAGGGGCCTTCAAAACAAGGACGCAGCCGGTGGAGGTGTACCAGCGGTTGCTAACACGTTGAGCAATGCCATATGATGATGAGATGCGCTGTACACTTGGTTGGACTTGCTTGATCAAGACAAATATCTCGGCAAAATCTTGGATGTGCAATGCCACGTGCTATCTGCTCGTACAATCCTGACTAAGTTCGACCGCATAGTCAGGCGGTCTTATCTACGGAGGCTCAGGCACCCCACGTGCGATCATGTGCGAGTCTCATGTCAGGACAAGCGTTACATCAGCGGCAGCTTTTGACGGTTCGACGCTCAAGGCGTTCCGTTGCCACGTGCGTGCAGCCCGTCAAGATAGCTGCAGTACATTGCGCAGTACATCGTCGATGACTCAAGATTTTCTGGAGGATGAGTCATACAGGAAATCACCCCTCGCTGGCAGGCTTTGGAAAGAGCCCAAGAAAGAGTCCAATCTCGGCGCATCGAGACCAGCAATCTCACCTCGGTGTCCCGTGCAATCATGGCTATGGTGAATGACCATGTCACAGATGCGTCAGAAAAGAAGATGGCTGGCGCTCCTGGCAGCGCCGACGTTGCCAGAAGTGCGGGATCTGCAGCACCTGGCAAGAGACAGAGCCTCGACCTGATATCTCAGAACAACAAGATCGACGCGGAATACCAGCTGCCAGTCACTGCCGATGCCAAGGCAACATGGGTAAGTTCTGAGCCTCGCGGCCGGAAGTTCGACAGCACGAAGGTGGCAATTATGTAAAGGGGCTTTGCAGCGCAGCGCGTCTCCGGTTGTTGAACGCATGCCGCCTTCTCCGCCTGCATTATAAGTTGCCCGCATCGCAGCTTACAATATGACACTTGGCGCAGACGCCGTATTGCCGTCTGCCTGGAAAGTATCACGCGATAGTCTTACAGAAGTAGACTTACTGCCTACCATGCACACAGGTCCATGCTGCTTTCCACAACATCACAGCTATGGTCGGGGCTGGAGTCTTGGGTAAGCATACCAAGCTCTATGATTTACTGCACAGTCCGCCAATACAGTCTGCTAGCACACTGCTTTCAGTAGAGAAGTAATGACTGTTGTAGTCGCGGCGCACGTCATGCTGACCCTCATGTCTTGTGGCTTGTATCAGCATGAGCACATCACATCTGGTAGTTGACATCAGATTTTCCAGTCCATGTCAACCTGCTGAGAACGTACAAGCAACACCGTCCTGTCATGCTCCACATAAATACATTCTACGAACAGTTGAATGCTACAAATTCCTACTGTGACGCTGACAACAAGCCAGCCTGGCGAGATCATACTTGAGCTACACACACTTAGCACATGTGCTGGCGAGTGTTGTTCCAATTATATGATTGCTACAATGCTCATACATGCTGCAGGTCTGCCCAATGCCATGGTGTACCTTGGCTGGCCAGCAGGAGTTATCATCATGACTTTGTCATGGGTAGCAACCCTGTACACACTGTACCAGATGTGTGCAATGCATGAGGTTCAAGGCCGGTGAGTCATGGTCTGGTTTTGCAACACTAACAGTGTCACTCTGTGCACGTTCAAAGAGTCTGTAATGTTAGAAGGCTAGCAAAGTTGTATCAACACAGCAACACAAAAGCAGTTCTTTGATTCCCAGCTATTCCAGTACAGCCATATAGGCTTGTAAAACAAATACATTGTGCACATTGAGGATTTTATATCAGCATGGTCATCTGGCCTGGCGTTGCTGAGTCACCTTGGTTGCTTTTGCAGGCGTTTCAACAGATACCACGAGCTGGGGCAGTATGCTATGGGTGAGTTGCATTAAGCAAGCAGTGCAGTCATGGCAACTTCATGCATGTTGCAATGACAATGCACTTTGACCTTCGATGATTCCTTACAATTGCAGCAATGAGCTCTCTGTCAGTATGTGTATCCTTGCCAGACAAGTAGCAAGCCCTGAACCTCAGATATTGTTACAGTGAGATCTTGACACTGACATGATACCTAGGGGGTGTTGGTCAGCAAGGACTGTCATCAAAACACACTGGATACACTGTCAGCGTTCTTGTGTTTGCTCTCACTGTTGACAGCACACAGTGCATAGCTTTCTTGGTGCTAATTTGTTAGCTGTACCGTCTGCATGAACCTGGCAAGTTTTGAGGGTTTTGAGTGCAGAAGTCGAATCAATTTCACTTCTTCTTGCTGTTGCTGCCAAAAATCTCCAGCACAGGGTTTGATCCAGGCTCACTTGGGTTTGTCTTGCTCGCCCAAAGTTTTTCCTTCCAAGACTTGAACCAGGCTCCTTTTATTTTGTCGCGGCTGCCAAAACTTCCAGTTTCTTTTTATTCTGGTTCGCATGTTGTGCAAGTACAAAATTCACATCAGGCTCACTTGTTGTTGTCCTGACTGCCATGCAGGCAAGAGGGCAGGATTCTGGACTGTCATTCCCTGTCAGCTGATTGTCATGATTGGGCTGGACATTGTGTACTGTGTGACGGCTGGTAACAGCATGCGTTACGTGTACCAGCACACATGCCATGGCTGGAGGCAACACACCTGCACCTCTTTTGGGCTTTCAGCTTGGATTGTGGTGTTTGCCGGCATTCAAATGCTGCTGTCCATGGTGAGCTTTGCTGCTATTCTCCTTTTTTTGTCCCTTCAACATCAGCCTGGATTATGGAGTTTGCTGGCATTCAAATGCTGCTGTCCATGGTGAGCTTTGCTGCTTGTTCCATCTGTTCTTCCTGTAATTTCGGCCTGGATTGTGGTGTTTGCTGGCCTTCAGATGCTGCTGTCCATCGTGAGCTTTGCTGCCTTTTTTCCATCTTTTCTTCCTGTAATTTCAGCCTGGATTATGGTGTTTGCTGGCATTCAGATGCTGCTGTCCATTGGAAGCTTCGCTGCTTTTTTTCATCTTTTCTGTTCTTGTAATGTCAGCCTGGATTGTGGTGTTTGCTGGCATTCAGATGATGGTGACACTGCATGTGTAGGTCCTGGAATCAAGTGCACATGCTCATCGGATTGATGTACAGATCTCAACGTTCTCAGGAATCTAGCAGCTTGCTCATCAAAACTATTTGCTGCAGATCCCCAACTTCCACAAGTTGAGTGCCATTTCTCTGCTGGCCGCCATCATGTCAATCGGCTACTCCACAATCGCAATTGGGGTTGCAGCCCACGCTGGTAAGCAGCCCGGCACAGTGTACAACCTGGATGGTTACACACGCGCAGACGGAGTCTTTGGCATCTTCAACTCTCTTGGAACAATTGCCTTTGCTTATGGCGGTCACAATGTCGTTATGGAGATTCAGGTAATCCATCTCATCATTCATGTGTATAGATACACAATGTGTACATAACGTTCGTGATAGGTCAGCAACCAGTCCAGCCATACATGTATACAGGTTTGCATGCTTGATCCCAACCCATTTGAGAGCCTTTGTGTTTGGCTACATTGGCTGTCAAAACTGCACCCAAGCAACTTTAGCTTCTGCTACACACATGCAACAGGAGGTTGTACAGACCATGTCAGAGCAAACAAGATACAATTGACTGCATGCGCCAAAGTTCTGCTTATCAATTTGCGTGGCGTGGGTTTTGGCTGCTGCATGTCAAGTGTTTGAAGAACAAAAGCTGCATACCTTTCACCAGATTTGCCTTCACATGGGTTGTCACATCTCAAAAGCATTCACTGATTGACGTGTAGTGTTCAATGTACAATCACAAAGTGTCATTGTTGTACGGGGAGTCCTAGGCGGCAGATCAGCAGATACCGTATGCACTGCAAGCAGCTAGTCTTGCATGCATACACTGGTTCCTCATGCCTTATATGTAGTTATCGAGTTATGCTGAGTTGTTATCTGAATTTCATACTTGATTGCCTTTACTTTCCCAAGCTGTGACCAGGCTTTGAGACGTGCGGCAAGACCTGTTGCCTGGCCACATCATGTTGATCATTCTTTGATTCTATTCTGCGTGTTCTTCACAAAGGCTGACAAGTATGGGATGCTTTGCAGGCCACCATACCCTCCAGG
The DNA here is from genome assembly GCA_002118135.1 of Trebouxia sp. TZW2008. Classification (NCBI taxonomy): domain Eukaryota; kingdom Viridiplantae; phylum Chlorophyta; class Trebouxiophyceae; order Trebouxiales; family Trebouxiaceae; genus Trebouxia; species Trebouxia sp. TZW2008. Next base: position 103,309 of record BDIU01000301.1, read on the forward strand.
CCAACTGCTGCGAAGCCAAACCCTACCTGTGGCCCAATGATGGTGGGTCCATACTCTTCTTGTGCATATGCTTTCATGCAATCATGCAGTCCTTGTTCATACATGTGCAGTTTTGTCTTTGTGTGCATGCAATGACACAAGCAGGCAATCTATGTCTAAACGTGTCCAGTCCTTGTGCGCATGCAATCATGCAGCTGATGTCAAGCATATGCTGCACTTGTTCTTGTGTATGCGCTATCATGCAATCCAGCCATCTCACTTTATGCGTATGACATGCCGGGCCCGTCTCTGCCTTTGTACACACACAATCATGCAACCTCTGTGCATGCGCATGCAGTGCATGGACCGGTTTTGTGCTCTTGAAACACACACTTCATGAGTATTGCTGTACTGCTGCTGTTTGGAGTGACTGTAGCTGACATTTTGTGCTCTTGAAACACACACTTCATGAGTATTGCTTCACTGGTGCAGTTTGGAGTGACTGTAGCTTACATTCTGGTGGCTTACTGCTACTTTGGAGTCGCCTACACTGGCTACCATGCTTTTGGAAGCCAGACAGCTGGCCAGATTCTGTACTCCTTGGGACATCCAGTGTGGGTTGTGTGCTTGGCATCTATCTTTGTCATCATCCATGTGTGTGGCAGCTTCCAGGTGAGCTGCCTTGATCAGTCAACAGTCTTTGTCAGTTGGCCAGATTGTGTACTCTTTGGGACATCCAGTGTGAATGGTGTGCTTGACATCGATCTTTGTTGTCGTTCATGTGTTCGGCAGCTTCCAGGTGAGCTGAGTTCTTGAGTCATGGCCTGCAGCCGATTTAGTGTGGCTGGTGTGCTTGGCACCAATCTTTGTCAGCCTTCATATTTGCAGCAGCTTCCGGGTGAGCTGCCTTGATCAGTCAACAGTCTTTGTCAGTTGGTCAGATTCTGTCTTCATAAAAACATCCAGTGGGGGTGGTGTGCATGGCATCACTCTTTGTCATCATCCATATGTGTGGCAGCTTCCATGTCAGCTGCCTGTCAGTCATTAACTGAGCCACTTGATCTTTGCTGAGATGTCCTGTGCCCATGTGCATGGTGCCAATTTGTCATCAGCTGTATCTAGCCGCTGCCATAACCTGTGCATGGGGCTTCGCACAGACATGATATGGTTGCAGTTGCTAGGCTCTAAACTGTAAAGGAGGCATATCGCATGCATCTTGACAGTTTGTGGCTTGAGCTAAATGACTCTTGCTGCACCATGCTATGCCCGGGTTGGTCTTGGGTGACAGCCTGATGTCAGTGCTGTCTGGCGGCTGCCACCACTGCTCCATTGAGTTGCTCACGGACAAAATTTGTTTGCATTTGCGCTGCTCCAAGCTGTCACAAGCCGCCATCTTGGCTGCTCATGGGTCTTCGCATGGGCAGACGTATTTTGCAGATGTTGTTTTCAAGCTGTAACAAGCTGCCATCTTGGCTGCTTGAAGTCATGTAAGGCGCTGGTTCAGTACACACATCTCAGCCGCTGAGTTTCTAGACTGTGTTGAAGTGTACCTATGTGTCAAATCCATGCATCAATTTCTACGTACTGGTGCATGGCATGCCTGTATTGTCAGCATGTCATTGTCTGTCACTTGATTGCCATGAGTGCCCTGATGGAGCATTTGGAGACACTGTAGTCAGGTTCAAGGCAAGCATGCGCAAGCCTGCGTTTGCATTGCATTGACCAAACATACCAGTTGACATTAGTGAGTGCAATGAGTTGTGTTTCATGAGTGTTCTGTGGGTGTCTACAGGTGTATGCTATGCCCGTGTATGACATGATTGAGTATCAGCTGGTGAAGCATCGCATTCCCAACGGTTTCCTGACACGCTTGGTGTACCGTACAGTCTACATTGTGATCGTGGCCTTCGTTGCTATCAGTCTACCCTTCTTTGGAGGTATGTGCAGTCACATTGCCCTATTTGCATGCTGTTCTGACTCTCTGTTTCAAAATGGCTTTTCCTAGCTTGCTTGACATATCTCGTTGTCATTGTGATTGTGGCCTCTGTGTCTATTGGCCTACCCTTATCTGGAGGTATGCACAGTCTTGCTGCATTCTTTTCATTGATTTCTGACCTGCTCCAGTTTCAACGAAAATGCCCAGCATGTTTGGCAGCTTTAGTGTAGATCGCAAGCTTGGGCCTTTCATTGCCACCAGTCTGCCCTTCCTTGAAGATATGTGCAAGTCACGTTGCATAGCAGAAATGACTTTGAGACCTGCTCTGTTAAAGGTGGCATGCATAGCTTAGCAACAGCTTAGATGGGTCTTGAATGTATGATGGACAATGGGCTTGTCTTGCATGTTTGGTATCTGCTCATGCAAGTTCTGAGTTCCACATTGCATGTGCATGTCATTATGTGCACCAGAACAGCAGTTCCCATCTGCTGTTTGGAGAGGAGTGCCCATCATTTTGCAGCAGCATGAAACATTTTTTTTGGACTTTTTTTGCATTGCATGCCAACGCTGTGTTGCGTGTCAGAGCTGTGTGTCATGTCTTGGCAAAACGCACCTTATTTGACAAAGTATGTATGATAAAGCATTGTAGGACATGACTCAGCACATCTTGGTTGTTTCTGCGCAAGTCTCAGAGCAAGTCCGTGCTGCTGCAGATCTTCTGGGTTTCATTGGTGCTCTTGGTTTCGGGCCAACCACATACTCCTTGCCCTCAATCTTTTGGCTCATGGTGTACAAACCAAAGATTACCAACTGGCATTTCTGGGCTTCCTGGGCTTGTATTATTGCTGGCGTTATCATCACTGTTCTTGGTGCTGTTGGTGGCATGCGTGGTATTATTGTTGACGCTTCCAACTACAAGTTCTACACCTAGATATTGCTACGGATGTTTTCAGCTTTTGCTCAACGTAGACATCTTGCTTTTGTGCTTGTCAAACCTGCATTATGCGCACAGGGCCTGTTGTGGGTGTAGCATGTGTTCAGCTTGTTCTGGTTTCAGCAGAGTTGGGCTTGATATCAACCCCCAGAATGCCCCATCTTGTTGGCCGGGGTCAGCAAGATTGCTCTGTGTTGTGCTTGTTGCCTTTTCTTGACGCATGGTGAAATACTACTTCTGCAATTGCTTGGGATTGCGCCAGAGCCTGAGTATTTCTAGTCAGGGTACAGATATCTACAAAGCGCCTTAATGTGCAGCTACAGCCTTTTCAATGCTTGGCCCCAATATCATTTGTTTTTGATGTCCGCTTGGATCCCTGCCTCTTGGCTTTCACCTAGTCAATGGGACTTGCTGTGGTCGCTTGAAACTGAACACTCTTAAGGAAAATTGGGAATACAACACTGCGACGTTTATGTTATGTGCCACCTTTTGCATCACCGCCATGCAAATGCAGCCTGAGCGCACAAGTTGTAGCTACTATAGTCCTGAGGGTATCTCAAGACACTTTGGCAGCAGCCTGCTGCGCAACAGCTGCTGTAGAATGTGGCTGAATGCGAAGTGTAACCCCCAAAAAAAAACACAAAAAAAAGCAATGTTACAAGCTCTGCTCAAGCAATGCAATGTCATTGCAGAACCTTTCAAACTCTAGACAAGACAAACATCCAGCACAATAGAGACTCAAGGTGTGGTAATTGCTGCGAAGTATACTGCCTAATCAGGGTTTTGACTGAACGATGCGTCAGTGTTGAACTTTCATGAGCCTGCGCAAGAAGTCTCTCAATAGCTGTTGTACAGAAGGTTTACAGTGCATCACATTGCAAGCAGCAGCATGTCCCTATCTGTGGCCATACCTCGTGTCGACGAAGCGAACTTGGCAACCAGAAGTGATCGCGACAGGCTTTTGCAAAAAGCCCTGCTATTTCACTAATGTTGCATGATCTCTGTCGAAGACCATCATGTCATCAAGTCGGGGAACTTCATGACGAAAATCTTCTTGTCGCAAATCTTCTTGCTGCATTAGCTCCATTCATTGGGACCTGCAGCAACATAAAGTATGACTGTCCTCGGAAACATTGATGCTCCTATACTTCACATGAGCCAAGAAATTTTCCGAGAATATGGGTGCAGGCGACTTCGCTTATGCCCTAGGATTTTTGGCTGGCTCGAGTTTGACTCGGAAACAATCAGGGAAGCACGCGATCAAGCGCATCTTGTTCATGTTATGCAGCAGAAGCTGCTCCTGCGATTTCCATTGTGCGCCTCAAGGTGCTATTGCAAGCTGTTCGGAGACGTCAAGTTTGCAGCTTTGCAGCAATCGAACACAGGGAGGCAACTCGGCAAAGCTACAACAAGACAAAATGTGCTTCCCAGAGTACAACAGGGCCCGTGCATCAGAGGTACTTTTACCTGGCATGCAATGTCCCTGACGTTGGTTGCCAGCCACGAGTCGCCTAGCCTTCAGTTCTGTCACAAGCAAATCTCTTTGCGTCAACGGCATCAGAGTTTCTTCAGGCCTGCAGGAAGCTGTTTGCTGTGTCCTGCTGGGCTGAACATACGAACAACTTAAAGGTTGAGACAGATGTCAGCATAAGGTTGCCTTGATTGACTCTACAAGATGCTCTCCATAGATTTACTGGGCTGTCTAGCTTCTGGCACTGCACACCTTCCATTTGGTCAGCCTGACCCTTTGCAGCATTTTTGAGATGGCTCTGTGCTTACAATACAACAACAACAACAGCCTTTGAACGTAAGTCAACACGGCATGCTTGAAGCATGGACTAGTCAGTGCTGCAGCGCAAAGCTCAGGATGAAGTATGTGGGCCATAGGGTTGATGCAGGTGGCAGCTGCGTCCACACAGATAGTACAATAGTGTAAATTACACGCCTCCTTTCTGTGGATAAAGTATGCTGTCACCATAAGCAAAACCTTAAGCTGAAACATGTCATCTGAGGGGTTTCAACATCAACATGGCCCCTGCTTGGCTGCATCCAGTGATCATTTTGTCTCCTATGATTTCTGAGGCCATGGCTGAGCATCTCAGCTTTCATGCATGCGTCAAGAGCAGCCCAGGACAGAAAAAGAGGTTTGTCAGGATAGGTCAAACGCATGCTTATCACCTTCTTGCAGGTCGTCTTAGCTTCTCAGATCAGCTTTAAAGCTACAAGTTTCTATACATCTCTGCCATGAGCTGTGACATTGTTGCCATTGCTGTCAACATTATTACATACACCACAGTTCACAGTAACTCTGCTGCAAAGTACAAAGGCAGGGCGTACATCAGAAGACCATTTTGTACAGACATGTGCACACAAACGTCTGATGCGTCATACGCTTTTGCCAGCTGGTTGCACTTTCAATTATGCATCAAGCACTGCGATGCACACGTAATTCTGCCCGCATTGCAGCTCCAAATGTTCCAGCATTGTGTCAACATCAGCAGCCTGCCGAGCGTCTGATGTGTGCTTCAATTGCAGTTTTGCAAAAGCTGCCAGACCTGAAGTAAGCGCACTTACAAGCATTTCTGGGAAGTCGTTATCAACTAATTCTGCTAATTGGAATCATTGCCATGCCAGTAACAGCAACACCCTATGCATGCTAAGCAGATGCACAGCAGGTGAAGCGGCCAAAACATGGCCTTTTGTCATGTCAGGCTGTGCTGAATAACACGCATGCACTGCACTTCAATGACATCGCCAGAGAAATTCATGCACTGCATGCCAACAAAACTGCCACCAGACCTTTCACACATCCATGTCATACAAGGCAGGCAATGTCCCCTTCTCCACTGACTCACAAGTCTTCGAACCTTGTAGTTCAGCTTTACACTCACAATCAACCAATGCTACCTTGCTGTGGGTCCCGCCAATCTGAGCACTGGACCAAGATCCTGCGTCTTTCAAATTTGCATTCTCAGCAGGTTGGACACCTTTTTGCCTGCATTTGCCATGGGCAGATGTCACACGCTGTGCTCTGTAGCGTGCTTGTCTTTCAACATGGTGAAGCAAAATGAAGGGCTGACCAGTCATGTCCCAAGCAAGCACCCAGGCAATGATGCTAGGTCACAGACATGACCACATGAGGGGAAACATTGAGTCAAAGCTAAAGCAAGTCACTGGGCGGTTTCAAGACTTCAGGACTAGCGTTCTGGCAGAATTGCTTACAAAGAAGTAGTTTACTCCAAGGCAGCATTAGTAAGACCTGACCTGGGCTGATGATGCCTTGTGATCATGACTCAGATTCCCATCTCTGTCTTGACTACTCCAGCCGCCCCCCACAGATACAACACCATCTGCGGATGCTGTATTCTGATTTGCCCAGGCTGTTTCGCTTACAGAGACTCTAGTATGGAACCCAATAGCATAGACTGCTTGCATTTTCTTGTCTGTGTTGAGATACTGATCAGCACACAGGGTTTTGTGGGGCTGAGGAACTCAAGGGCAAGCAGTCATCAGTCACCTACATCATCATCAGCATCATCATCAATGACCTGCTTGCTAGTGAGATTCCTTGACCCTGCTAGGTCCATATAGAAGCAATGAACTGCCTCCAAACAGTTTGACAAGTCTTTGCACCAAAGCACATGCATGTGATGCCGACTGGTTTCTCTGATGCTCAACGACTCAAACTTTGTTTACGTTCCACTCAGGAAACAGATGCAAGCTGAAGTCAGATGACTGCTGAAGGTACAGGAAGCTCCTTTGTCTGACTGAATTTTGAGATGCTTGTCAGCACACAGCTCTTTGCAGGGCTGCGGTGTTCAAGAGCAGGCTGTCATCAGTCACCTTCTCTCAGGAAACAGATGCAAGCTGAGGTCGTTGAAGGCTGAAGGGACAAATATTTTGTCTTCCTGATCTGAATTGGGATGTTCATCAGCATGCGACTGTTTGTGGGGGTCAGGAGCCCAAAGTTAAGCTTTCATCAATCACCTTCCACTCTGGAAACAGATGCAAGCTGAGGTCATTAAAGGCCGAAGGGACAGGAAAGTCAGCTTCATTGATGGCTAGCTCAACCACTGTGCCTGAGGCTATCAGTGCAAGCAGCTCATGCGGCGGCTCGCCCTTGCTGCTGCTAGGCTTTCTGCTGGACCACTGCTCCCCATACCTGCGAAAGCTGTTGCCTGCAGGCAAGGAATACAACTTGGAAACATAGCAAAACACCACAAGGTTTTCCAGGAAATAAAAAGCAACCAAGATGAATAAAAGTTGGTCTATGCTAGGTCTGAGAGCAGGTGCAAGCTTTGAGCTGGTGTCAATATCTCAAAAAGTGTTCGAGACCCCACTGCGAAAAGCAGGAAATCAAAGTCTATGCCGTGAGGCGTCCTGAAAGGAGCCCCGTGTGCGCAGAAGCAGCCCAAGACAGCAGCACAGAGACATGACCTTCAGACTGCTGCCCCGCATGATGAGCGTTGATGCTGGAGGCCTGTTTTGTTGGGCTGAGTGCACAGAGCTTGCAGGAGACAGTTTGCATGAGGCACAAGTCCCAAGGTATGTTGCAAGGCTATCTCATGGCTTTTGCCTTGCCAGTCAATGTGCCAACTTCAATTGCAACAGCTGCTTTCGTAAGTATGGTCACATGATGGTGCAACAATCCAGTTTCTAGAGCGTGATGCGGTCATGCTTGTATGCACATACCCAAGATCGCAATCTTTTGCATTTGCTGAGGTCCCCAGTTAGCCTTCGCCAGGTTGTTGTACAAGGCGCAATCACAGTGTGGCATGAAGAACAGTGTATGCCCTGTTGCAGCATGGTGCCCAGATGTGTTGTTGTCAATCACCTGCACATTCAACATCGTTTCAGCTGCAACTTTGAAGCTGGTTCTCGCACAAGATGGGGGGGGTTGACTGTGAATTTGCACAACTGCAACCATAATTGGCACGATGCATGGCATTATTGAGACAGCATCTAGCAGAGGAAAGCACACTTGTGTACCATTCTGGAGGGACATGAGCACACCTGTATATATTTGTTGACGGGAAGGAACACACCTGAATTTGGTAAGACTGTATCAGGAATTTGTCCACCTGTGAGAAGACTGGGTCAAATGCAGAGGTCTGTTTCAGCGATGGGAGTTGTGCCCGCAGCAGTAAGGCAAATGCGAGCTGGCAGTGCACAACTCTGTTGCCTGCATAAGACTGATCTGTCAGCCTTGATACAGAAGACAGATGTCGCACATCTTGTGTTCTAACACAGATGTCTCAGATACCATATATAATGAGTTGAGAAACAAGTGTCAGCTTGCTCTGACTGTGGCGTTCAGCCCGCTAGCCAACTGCAAAACAAGCGATATGCATACCTGCAGAAGGTGAACCCAATCCGAAGATGACAAACTCAGTCGCCAAGTGTGCACTGAAAGGCTCTGGATGGGACGAGCCTTCAGGAACGTCTTGTTCTAGGTGTTGGTGCCGTGCATATGCCCAGAGTCGCTGAAAGCTGCGAAGGAAATGCGATTGCTGCACTTCGCTCAAGCGACGATCGATCTGCTGCCGCAGTTGATGGACACTGTCAGCTGTTGCATGGGCAGTGGGTTGTGCTTGGCCCTTCTGGCTTGTCCAGATCGGTCCAGGGCCGAACTTTACAAAGTCAGTCGTGCATGTCAAGTTGGGGACGGCCGCAGGAATCCTCTTTGCTTTGCCCTTACGGCTTGCGACTTGCCACTCGGCAGACATGGCGTCCTGTGGCTGAGAACATGGAGACGCGCGCAGGTGCTTGCTTGCAATGCGAATGTCTGGCCTGTGATCGAAGCTTTGAGCTGTATGTTTGAGTACAAACTCACTGCAGCAATGAGAACCGAGCTGCGTTGCGCTGCCTTGCACTGCCTTGCATGCGCGCACAGCAGGCATCTGCTCAGTGTCTCTTTGCGGAGTCTGAAATGTTGCCCTGACTGCTCTGAATCCGCTTAACAACGCCGCGAGTTGTGACCGTACGAACGCATGCACGCCTCAAGCGTCACTTGCTCTGGGCAACACGCACGACACTGCAAGCTATCTGCGCCTGCCAGCCTCGCTCGAAGGCATGCCTTCTCGAGTGGCGCTAGGGACTGGAACTGTTGTGCACCTCGACAACAGCTTGAACGACGCAGGATAAACGTACGCTGTGACACCACGCAAAACTGCTCAACCGTTTGAGAGAACACGCGTTCACAGTGTTCGACATGCAGAATAAGACGCTTTCTCAGCGCGTGTCCCGCAGCAAGCGTGGTCAAGTGTTCGCTCAAAGCGCCCCAGCCACTCCACAAGGCCCTACAGTAGTAAGTCAGCAGCACTTCAGATCAATATACTGTCTGCAAAATGCACTCATGATGGACCACAAGTGACTTCCATAGTTGCTGACTGCCAGGTGTGGTTCAAGCACGACTTGCGGCTTGATGATCACCCTGGCCTTGAGCAAGCTGCAGCCACATCTTCACAGATCATACCAGTCTTCTGCTTTGATGCCAGGCAATTATTGCATCTACTGAGAGCACCTAATGGGTTTCAAGGTAAATCACTTTCCACTTGCATTGCAATGATGGCTGCTGCTAGCATATTTCTTGAATCCTTCAAAGAGACAGATCTCAACACCAGGAGTTGTCAGCATGGATGCCTACTGCACTGACTTCATGCCGACACAAGTGCATAACATCCGCTGAGCATCATGCACATTCGGTGCGCTGCAATTCATGTTGGTAAGCAGCACCAGCACCAGCCCCACCATCATTCACGTGCTTGTCAGTGAGACTGTGTGACCCTGCTTTGTGCCTATAGAAGCATGCATGGACTCGAGTGTGCAGGATCAGATCACTATCATGGTCATCATCAACACGCGTTTGAGTGAGGCTCTGTTTCCCAGCTAAGTGCACATAGAAGCAGTGCACTGTCTCTGGACAGTTCTGTTGAAAGGTGTTCTGTGTCAGTGCAGGTCTGATTGGGGCTGTGCAAGCTCTCAAGCAAAGTCTGCAAGAGCTGGGCAGCGACTTGATTATCCTGCAGGGTCCCATTGACAATGTACTGCCACAGCTGATCAGCAGCTTACAGGCAAGCAGCCTTGTACTGGAAGAAGAGGTTGAATACAGGTGACCCACACACTGGATGAAATTCTGTGCACGCCCTGCAGAATGATCATGCTGAGTTCATCCTTTATATGTCACCAAGCACAATCGTTTCCAAGAGGTGGGGCTCTTGCCTAATGGAGGATGTTGATGACACTTTCATATTGCGTTTCTGTTGCACAATCATGGTCAAGGGTACGTGAGGAATGCAAGGGTCAACAACCATATCTACAATGCGCTCACAGGTGCAGGCAAGTCACTCAGGGCAACTAAACATGCCTGCATTTTGTGATAACGGTATGTGAATGTAGCAGCAGCAGTCTTTTGGGACTGTTGGCGCACAAGCCATGCATTGCCTCTGACTCTCTCAGCATTAATCTCCAGAACCACTCACAATCAATGCCATGTTGTGACAGGTGGCACAAAGCAGTGGACAAAGTCATGGCATTACTGCCTTCTCTTGTCTCCATTCGGCCCTAATGCACACAGATTGTCACCCAACTGCCCTACTCAGACAAGCATGAGGTCTTGAAACTAGGCACAATGCACATCTTCATCATGCATTTGTTTTTGCAATGAGGAAGATTACGAGGAGGTCCAAGATTTCATGGACGCTGATAATTGTGCAGCTGAAAGATTCTGAAAATGATAGCAGCACTTGCTAACCCTGAGCTCATCAGCAACCTCCCGTGCATTTTTTGTGGATCTATCACTGCCAATGCACCATTTGACAATCAAACTTGCATTGTCCCAGGTGGCATAAGGCAGTGGACAAAGTCAGGGCTCTGCTGCCTTCTCATATTTCCGTACAGCCCTGGCGCACACAAATTTTCACTCAAATGCCCTACCCAGACAACTACAAGGCCTTCAAGCAGAAGAGGGGGTCAGCAATGCAACCCATACAGAGGCCAAAAACGCTTCCTGCCCTGCCCCCAGGGCTAGATGTTGGGGACCTGCCCTCAGTGACTGATCTGGAAGCTGCTGTGGTAGCTGCGTTTTCTGGAAGTCAAGCACCTGAGGTTCGCTTTCCTTGCCGCTCAAATGCCCTCAGTGACTGACCTGGGAGCTGCTGTGGTGGATGCATGTTCTGGAACTCAAGAACCTGACATACTGTCCCATGGCATTTGAACGCTTGAACTTGACGACATTGCTGTTTTGTTACATCCATTGCTGTCCTTCATGGCGTCCCTCAACTGTGGTAGCTGATTTCTGGAAGTCAAGCACCTGATGCACCATCTCCTTTGCACTTAGATGCTTGAACTTCACGACTAGGGATGGGACAATTGACAATTCTGTGCTCGACAGTCACAATTACCCAGTAATGTTACCTTTCAGTAAGCAACACAGTAATTGGGGAACTGATAGCTTGGTTTGACCAGTTTCTATTCTCAGCACGGCAAAGTGCTCGTCTGGTCAAGGGGGACACTTTGCTGAAGATTGAATTGAAATTGAACACGTGTACCGTTGTCCAGGGCCAAAACAGGGGTTCAAGTATTTAGACTTGACAGATAAGTACTGGTAATCACCTGTTTTTTTGTAAACACAGCAATGAGGGTAATGGTAATTGTCCCACCCCTATTCAAGACCTTCAAATTGCTGTGTCAATTTGTTCTGTCCATAGCTGCCCCTAATGTCATCCCTCAGCTTTGTCCACGTAAGCATCTTTGCCACATGACAATGGCGACAGGATGAGCTGCAGACCGTATCACATTCACACATCCATGTAAATCTATCATCACAATGTCACAAAGGATGTATAGTTGCACGGTCATTGAGGATATTTAGGTCGAGTGCAATATAGACATTGAGCTGTGTCAGCTTGATCAGGTCAAGCTGACACAGCTCATCCTGATGTGCGCACAATCAGTTACAACATCCTTCTAAGTATTTTCGGCTACGGCCTAGTGGGCAGTGTTTTCATAAGTTTGTGCTTCACTACATGACTGCAACCCGGCTTAGGCTTGCCTTGCATCACATTTGTCTGCAGGTCTTGTGTGCAGCATGCAGCTTTTTGTTCAGTCTCAACTGACAATAAGACTGTGCCTCTTCAGGTTGCAGCGCTTATGCATGAGTCAGCAGCGACTAAGCCCTGGCTCAGTCAGGTTGCCCGCCAGCTGGCAAGCGGGGAGCCTGGGGTTCAGTCCGCGCTGATTCAGTACCTGCAATGTGCTGACTCATCCAGCAGGTGAGTTCTGTGCCATGCTGTGCTGTGCTGTGCTGTGCTGTGCTGTGCTGTGCTGTGCTGTGCTGTGCTGTGCAACAATACGGAGTGCTTTGAATTTGAACTGTGCTCAACTGCAGTGAGAATGAAGACATGCTGACGGCAGTCCTGTCCAGTGAGGTTCCTGCCACACCCCTTGGCTCCTTTCCTGCCATTTTCAACCAGGCTTTGGCGCTAGGCACAATTTCCCGCCGGCGAGTCTACCATGAAGCTCAGCAACAGCAGCAACAACAGAAGCTCAAGCGAAAAAGATGGCAGGTGCTGTTCAGACAAAAGTGCTTTCACTCTTTCATGAACAGGGTTAGCAAGCAGTTCAATGAAATGTTGCCTCAACCATTGACGCATGCCAAAGGTCAATCGCCATGTCTTCTTCTCAAAGCTCTACAGATGCATGCTGCAAATACACTCCTGAAGTGTGGTTAAGTATTAAGTTGCACTCTCAAGACATACCTGGATATCATACACACATGGACAGTAAAAAACTGAAACAATAGGAAAAAGCTTTCAGTAGTGCTGGTGTCATGTTGCTATGTGCCACCTGCAGGCAGGCTTGCAGAAGAAGCAGAAGATTGCACTGGATGTGCCATGTAGATCTGCTGCCAACACTGCAGAAGTCTCTGACTTCCATTGGCATTTGGCGTCAAATGACCGAGTCAGGTATGACTACAACATCAGGCCTACACAGTCATGCCTGCCATACTCGACTTCTTCATTTGGCAGGTATTGTTTGCTGTATTGCGACTTTGCCCTACTGGAAAGCGCATTTGCTGATCACAAGGTAAGACATTTTGTTTGGCAGATTTGGCATGCCGGGACATACAAACTGAACCACATGCAAAAGGCAGCTCGTTTCATGTGAGACACAAATCTAATGGTTGCACCAGTTTGCAATCTAGTTGAATTCAAATCATTTTAATGTAAGCATATCTTGCTTTCACTGGCGTGTGCATGCCTGCTCATCTAAGCTTGTGCTTCATGTTCTTGGTGCATTCAGGGCTTGACATTGCAAGCATTTACATCTCGTGTCCGCAGCGCCAACTTGCACCATGATGGGCACAAGTGCATTGGCTTGCACCTAGCCATTCAAAGCCGTCTGATCATTGTCTGAGCTAGTGAATGATGATGCACAATTGCGAGCAGACGACAGCCCATGACCAGCAATATTGTGTCAATGCAAACTGATTGTGCATGTGGTGTGCAGGGATACCAAGACAGGCGATGCGCCCAGGCATTGGCGCTGGCGTGGCTTCATCACAGACTACTATACTGCTGAGTCCATCCTTGAAGAGAACCCTGAGGCTGGTGCCCCTATGCCCTCAGCTCAAATTGGCACCAATGGCAATTCTTCTTCAGGCATGGTTATGTATCTACATTTCATCACCTGACTCCGGTTGCTTATTGCACTTGGTGTCGCCATGCTTTCAGCTGGATGTGCAGCAAAAGATTCCGTACTTCCAGACTTGTTGTTTGTCATGTGCGAACTGAGTGCCCCCAGTCCTCTGGCAACGTAGCTGAGAGGACTGGGGCATGATTTTGATTTGCAGCCTGGGTAGATGCAGGCTCAAGCAGTACAGCACTGTCTAGCATCACTGACAAGCAGTCAAAGCAGCCTCGGCTCCATCCAAGCTTAAGGCATCTGGCTTCATGTCTATCTCTCATTCAGTCAGGATTGCACATGTTTTAAAGACACACATCAACAAAGAAACTGCTGTTTTGCACCGCTGCAGTGTCACCTGGGTTTGAGCTGCAAAACGATACTGTGAATGCTGTCAGCAATATTGGCTTGAGATTGACATTTGCTGGTTCACTTGCAGCCCGTCCAGGGACAAGCATCAGGATTTTAGTCAATACCAGTGCAAACAAGTTGTCGGTGTCTACTAAATCCTGATGCTTGTTTCCACACGGGCTGCAAGTGAACAGGTAAACATCATCTTCAAGCCATGATTGCTGCCAGCATTGACAGTGTATCTTTGCAGCTCTCAAGTCCAGGTGGTGCACACAATCTTCTGCTAGAAATTATTTTGCACTGCTTCTTGCCAAACAAGTTGCATGCAGGCAGGCGCATCATATACCATCCATGATTCATAAACTGTTGACTTATTGCGGCCTTGGTTTCAGAGCCTACAATTGCAGCAGGTAATACCTCAAGCAGCACAGCACTGTCTCACACCACTGACAGGCAATCCAATCCAATATCTCCATCTGAATTGCATCCCCTCTCAGTCAGGAGTGTACAGACCTAGTATACATGTCATCAGAAAACACAATTGTGCTTGACCTTGCAGTAGGTGAAGGTTCAAGCAGCACAGCACAGCCCTCCAGCAGTGCAGCAGAGGGGCAACTGCCCCAGTCAGAAGCCCCAGCCTTCCTGTTGGTGCATGGTTTTGGGGCGTTTGGAGAGCAGTGGAGGGGGCAAGTCAAAGCCCTCACTGCTGCTGGTTATCAGGTAGGACACTGCTTCACTTTTGAGTTTTGTGTTAGTTTGGGTCGTGTGGGGAGCAGGGTACAGCAGGTCAAAGCCCCCACTGCTGCTGGCTATCAGGTACTCCCATTGTTGTCAGTTTTGTTATGTCTCTGCTGTAAGCTGAGAAGCAGTTCAGTTCTGTGACATTACCGCTGTCAGTTGTGAAATGTTTGTGCGGTTCTGGGGCGTTTGGCGCTTTTGGGCAACAGTGGAGGAGACAAGTCCCAGCCATTACTGCTGCTGCCTATCAGGTACACATATCGCTTTAGTCTTCCACAATTGCCGCTGTTACTTGTGAACTAATTGTGTGGGCTTGGAGCGTTTGGGAAGCAGTGGACGGGGCAGGTCAAAGCCCTTGCTGCTACGGATGACCAGGTACTTACCTCCTGTCATTCCTGAACGTCATACCTAGGTGTGAGTTGCGCACATTGCTTGCTTCTGATGCATGTGTTGGGGGCATATGGTGAGCAATGGAGGGGGCGGGTCAAAGCCCTCACTGCTGCTGACTATCAGCTGCAGACTTTTCTTCATTTCTGTCATGTCAGTCTTGCTAGCTGCTGGGTGAGTACACAGTGCTGCATTGCCATCATGTCAGTGCTGCTAACTGTTCACTGTGCAAATTGCATTATATTGATGCATGGGGTTGGGGCGAGTGGTAAGCGGTGAAGGGGACAGGTGAAAGCCCTCACTACTGTTGGCTATCAGGTACACACATGGAACAGACGATATCGACGGGGGACCAAAGACAGGAAAGAAACAATTTGTCTTTTGTTCCCTTGCACCTGTCAAGACTTCGTACCCATCATGAGGAGCTCGAACAACGCATGACAAACCAGGAATATACAGCCTTTCCAGCAGTAGCATGTGTTGAAGTGTCGAAATCTTGTTTCTTAGTAAGCATGTAGTCTTAACAATTACTATTGCATGTGACACATCAGGCAAATGTCAATCGTGCGTGCAAATGCAGGTGTTTGCGCCAACATTTCCCGGGTATGGCAGGTCAGAGAAGCAATCTTTGGCATATTCTCAGGAGCTTTGGCGGGACTTTTTGCGGGACTTTGTGCTGGAGGTGGTGCAGAGGCCTGTTGTGGTGGCGGGAAACTCCATTGGAGGCTTCATCTCAGCTTCCCTGGCAGCTGACTACCCAACTTTAGTCAAAGGCAAGGTCTTGATTGCGATGACGTCAAAGTAGCCAGATCTGTCATGATAAGTAACACAGTGCTTATCATGTCGCATCAAGCCGTTTGAGGATTGCATCTAGTGCTTGATCACAGTGTTTATGGTATTGCTGTGATGTTTGAAAACAGCTCCATTCCTGCCTTTTTTTTTGCAATCTTCAGCACCCATACTGTGACATGCCATTCAGCGTCTGGCCCGATGGTTGAGCTGCCTGCCCGTTTGCTGTAGAGCACAAGGAATGCTAGCGAGACAGGACTTGTGCCACCGAACTCTTGAAAAGAACATGTTACCCATGGTTATGCTTATGCTGAGTGCTGCAGGACTAGTCTTGCTGAACAGTGCTGGAGTGGTGAACACCAATTACACCCCTCCCACAGCAGACCCCTCAGCCAGCCCCAAGGTACCCCCCAAGCTGTTAGTGGATGCTGCCAGTCAGGGTCTGTTCCTCTTCTTGCGCACCTCAGTGGCCAGAACCCTCACAAAGCTGTACCCAGTTGCGCCGGATAATGCCGATAAATGGCTTGGGGAGGAAATTCTGAGAGCCGCTGCAGACCCTGGAGCGCTAGGTGTATTCAGGTGAGAAATAGCAGACCGTCTACAGGGGCCACAACGGCGTGCCCTCCCCCCCCCCGAATCCCCCCGGCCTCCCCTTCCCCTCTTTTTCCCAAAGCCCCCATCCCAAATGCCCCAGACAATGCTGATAAATACTTGGGGGAGAGAGATTTGAGAACGGCTGCAGACCCTGGAGCACTAGGTGTGTTCACGTGAAGCTGTCAGCAATTAAGAACGGTCAACCCCCCAACCCAACCCCCTCTGCCTCCTGTTTCCCTGCTTCATCTGCACCAGCACAAAGTTTTGCCCATTTGCCCTAGATATCGCTGACATGTGGCTGACAGCAGGAAGGGTCTCCCCACCTCCCCCCCCACTCAGCCCCTTGCCCCCTCACCTCCCCCCCCTCCCTCTCCCACTTCAGGGTCCAAACCCCCTTCTCATCCCCGCGTCCCCATTGCCTTGCCTCAGATGCATCAGTTTGCTGCTGACTCAGGGTCTCAGATGTGTTCGGGAATTCATGAGCCATCAAGAAGGGACCATCCCCCCCCCCCCCCCCCCCCCCCCCCCCCCCCCCCCCCCCCATCACCCCGTCCCCATTTTTTGCCTGGCATGCATAGCTCAGCATGCAGCTCACTTTAGGAATTGCAAGAAATGTCAAATGGTCGATGCTGCTTGCTGCAGCAAAGCCTTGTGCTGACTCAGCATCACCACTGTAAATTTATTTTTGTAGACACATGTCTGCTGTTTGCAGCACAATGTCTAATGATTGACTCATTCTACAATATGAATGCATGTCATGCTGTCCAGGTTTTGTTGACAGCCCTTGATGTGATTGTGCAGGAGCGTGTTTTACCTGCCAAAGCCTAGGCCCCTAAACTTCCTGGTGCAAGATCTGTTTGGCAAGCCAACTCTTGTGTTGCAAGGAGCTAAGGCAAGTTGGTGTTTTGCAATGCAGTTCCCACTTGCTTTTGGTTCTGACTAGGCTGCAGGACACATCTGGGTCTGGCTTCTGCAATTGTTGCTTGGGGTTAGCCTTTGCAAAGCGTGCTTCATGCTTTTGCACAGCATTTGTTGCTTCTTGTTGGCCTTACATTGGCTGCAGAAGACACCTCAATCATGCTTCTGCAGTGCGCTTATGGCTTGTTGTTGGCCTTGGATCAGCTGCACAGAATGCTTCAGTCATGCTTTTGCAATGCAGTTGTTGCTTGTTTTGGGCCTTAGGCTGGCTGCAGAAACACTTCAGTCATGCTTTTGCAGCGCATTTCTGGCTTGCTGTCAGCCTTGCTTTTGCTGCAGGCAGCCTGTATAATGTCTGCTGCTGTGCAGATCTTGCCTGTTCTGTGCCTTGCATTGCCAGCAGACTTTTGCTTACTGATCCAAGGCCCCTACCGCAATGCTGAACACAGTCAGCCTGGCAAGACAGGACTTGGGCCACATGCACCCACCACCTGTGCTAGAGTGTAGCATTGCTAGCATCTTGTTTGCTGTGCAGGATCCGCTGAGCAATGCAGTAGCCCGTGCAAAGGAGCTTGAGAATGCCTGCAGCAATGTGGAGGTGCAGATGCTAAATGCAGGGCATTGTCCTCATGATGAAGTCCCGCACCTGGTGAACCAGGGTCTGTTAGACTTTGTACAGAGGATTTCTGACCAGTCGGGTCAAAGAAGTGATCATGATGCACCTTTAAAACAAGAAACAGCAGCTGTACAATCTGCGTAAGGCATTGCAATATAAGCAACAAGCTGTCAACAGCCAACCCACAATGGCTGGCATCCAACTGAGTCGATGATCTTGAACCAGTTTTTGACAATGCGCTGACCAGCAAACTTTGCAAAATTGTCGATGTTTTCACTACATTCTTTATGCCAGGCAGGGCAGCCCATACATATGGGCATACATGCTGTCAGCATGGTGGTTGGAGACAGTGGATTGCTCCAGTACGTACCTAGCTGAGTTTGCTGATTCTGCCTAGCATACATTTAGAATGAATGAATGAAATGATGCTGACCCTCTTGTCGCAATTGATCTGCTTTTGACAGGCAACAGGAGCGAAAATTGCATGAATAATCTGGAAAGCTTGCTGGACGATGTTTTTATCCTTTTTACCAGATTTTCTTGTTCTCCCTTTTTACCAGACTTTTTGCATTGTTGCATTTTTACCATTGGCGTTGTCTGTATGACACTTGACGCAATGAAAGACCGTGACTGGCATCATTGACCTGTGAGAAGCTGGAATTTGCTCTTGGTGCTGCCAGGGGTCCCGTGCTAAGGGCTGCTGAACCAGACAGTACAAGGCTGATGGACTGTCAGGCATGGCTCGCGCCCGAAAGAGCTTCCGTCAGCGTCAACTGGCCAGCGGCATCAGGCTGCTTGAGCGATGTTTGCGGCAGTGGTCGAGCACAGTCGATCCCTCTTGTCTGCGAGAGACGGTCAATGACTGCTCTCTGCGAGCTTTCGATACAGGGCTCAGACGACATGCAGGTGGCAGATCATATATCTCCTGCAGCTCCAGCATGGCTGCATCCTAATGCTGAGCAAAGAATCACAACTGCAGGGCCTGCTGGACCTGTCATGCAGCGCCCGAACTTGTGAGGTGTATGAGCAAAAGGACAGTGAGTCCTGCTCGTATGTCACCACTATACGTGGAAAGCCAGCCAGCGGTACATTCGCCCATTCAATCCCTTTGCCAGCTGCAAAGAAGGTCATTGTCAGATTGCTATCATTGCAACAGCAAGGCAAAGTCTCAATCCACAGCGTTCAGCTAAATCCTATAGCACCTGAGGACTCTCAGAGCCTAGCACGTCCACACAGCGAAAGTGCAAGCTGTGCTAGCAATTTTGAGGCAGGGTCCAGGTCTCAGCAAGCAGAAGTCAAGGCTATGCTGCAAGGCCTCATTGCAACAGGTTGATGCGCTGACTGCTCAGGCAAGAATTGCACGCCGTACAGCATGCACATTTGACACAAACCATGCCTCTGAAGTTTTGGGTGCCCTTAGGACTTCTGTTTTTGTATAAGTTACTGTGCTATGAATGCTGCTTTTGTTGGAAAGATCCTGACTTCAACTGTGTACAGGTCCTCCAGGTTCTCATGCAACTCCAGCCAGTACTCATGAGAAATTTATGGCAGCCTTGGCGAAGGCAGCATTAGCACAGGTACGCCAAGATACAGCGTCACAAGTCACAGATCATAGAGGCAGATCACTTTCATCTCAGCTTGCAAGCGCTGTTCATGCAGCATTGCCTTGTTTGCTGAATGTCACCACAGGCGCCACTCTCAAGTTTTTCATGCTAAACGTGTGCCAGACAGGCTCAGCAGGCCCAGCTAGATACGTACTGGAGCGACTGTCTCCAATGGTTTTGGTTGTTATGGCTTTATGCTCCATTATGCCCACACTTCTCTGCAATGTCAGCCCAACCCTGCTGCAATCGCTGTGTGCCACTCTGTGATCAAGGATGCACACACATTTGCTGTGCCGCCATGCCAGTTGAGCAAGCATTGCTGCTTTGGACATCATATCTTGCTTGCAGCTCTGCAAACTGCTTGTGATAGCGCATGCGCCTAGCTTGCTGTTGAAAGCATGTACAGCAAATTGCCTTTGTAAGGACACTTGTTGTAAAGACATTTCTGATGTATGGACGGCGCAATCAGAAACCAACCACTGCATTTTGGCTGAAGTGGGACCCTTGACTAAGGACAATGTGATGTCATGACAAAATTCTTGGGAATCAACGCAGTCATTATAAGAGACGTCACTGCAATACATCTTGATTTTGATGTGACTGCAGGGAAAGGAGAATCATCAGGAGCAGCAATCAGCACTGGCCCCTCAAAGAGACGCGCATGTGCAGCAACAGCATGCCATTCTGCAAAGCCAGCTTGATTCTTCGCAACATGGAGCTGCGCTTGCAATGCACCAGCTGCTGTCACAATTCACAGGCATGTCACAGTTGAAGCTTCAAGATGACGACGATTCTGAGCAACAAACTGCACCACAACAGCCTTTGATACAAGAGCTAGACAGCAGTCAGACAAATCAATGTCGAGAGTTACAGGATGCAAGTGAGTCAACGAGCAACAAGCAGTGGCTGGGTTTGGACAGGCGTGTACAGACACTTGAAGCTACATCAAGACGCATGGAGAGAAAAATAGATCAGATCCTTGAGTATACCCGCATCATGGCACAAAGCCTGTCAACAACCTGACTGCCAGGATTGTCTTCAAGTGGTGACATGTGCCATGCAGCAAAAGGCTGACTTTCAAAGGAGCACTTGCAATGATGCAGCTTTGTGCATACCAGGTTGATTGTTTTGACAACACAGATGTTGTGTCTGCTGTTAGCTCAGCTAATTCACCCTCAGGTAATGTTTCCGTGCCAGCCTGCCAGTGGCCTCTGCATGCAGGCAACTTCCGTCCACCACGAAGTTTGCTGTTGGCTTAAGCTTATTGAGCATCTGATTTACTTGCATTAGACGTTTCATTCCTGCATTCAGGCATTTGTTGCGTCAATGCCCCTTAAGAAGCGCTGGTTTCCCTCATGGCATTAAATATACAGTCAATATACTGAAGTCATCCCGTAGCTTTGGAAAACCTGGCATGAGCACCTTGAATACATGCGCAGACAGTAATACAATAAGTCTGAACAATGGGCAGAGCGAGGGGGTCCAAAACTTTCTAATGTACATGCATATGCTGATACAATCTTGACAGTCTGTCAAAAGCTAGCGCAATCCGCAAACAACCAGAATCCGAAACATACTCATGCCAGCACACCCTTTCACTGCATGCCACTTCTTGAGGGCTTCCACTGCTAATTCACAGCAGCACTTGGCTGTCATCTGTTTTCATGAGTCATCCTTCACCAGATTCCAGCTGATAGCGGTTTCACTATGACTGTTGACTGGGTGATTTCGAGTCCTCACTAAGCGTGCTTTGCATTGGAGCTGCACCTAGGTTGAATTTGGGGTGAATACCCTGTGGCCTCGGTGCAAAGGCTAGCATGTAGCCGTCCTGACAGCCGGCAAGAAAGCAATCTTCTGATGTCACAGCCAGTGTAGTGATTCCAGCATGGCCTGCATCATAGCGATGTACAACCTGCACCAACAGCAAATCTGGTGTCAAGTGCATGCCCATGTCCACAATTGGACCCATTCTTGATGCTGTGTATTGAGGGTAATTGCTTTGCAATATTTTCACTGCAAATGGAAAGCAAGTCAAGCATTGGTTCAAGGATTAGGTTTCTGACCTAACCAGGGCCTGGTCCTGTCCTGCAGACAAACCGCAAACTGATGATGCAGATGTGTAACCGAGCACAGTTTGTTGCAGATCTTAGTATTCTTGCAGTTCCATGCAGAAATCCGCAAGCAAAGGGCCTGACAGCGCCCCTTCAGGCTGTATATATCACAACTGCTGAATTTCGCGGGGCAGCACAAAAGAGGTGTTTCAAGGCTGCAGGTGCATCATAAGCAGCTACAAATTGTGCCTCCACATCCTTTGTGACTGTGTTTTGGATGAGGCCAGCACAATTGGGAGGACCACTCTCATGTTTTGTGCAACTCGAGAGGAGGGATATTGGGGTTGATAGCATGCTTAAGTGCTGTCAACAAGAGCAGCCGCACCTGCAAGGAATGGATCCAGCGCAAGGTGATGACGCCCTTGACGCCTCCACAGAGCAGGAAGCGACCGTCTGCTGAGACAGCGAAGGCGCTGAGCCTCTCAGTGCCTTCTACGGTGGCAATGTGGCGGCCGTTGATGGTGTAGGCGTGGATGGCCAGTGTCTGCCAGCTGTGAGCTAATAATATGCCAGGGCCAGGGGCAATAGCTAGCAGCTGAGGAGGGACATTGCCTGGCAAGCTGAGGCATCTTGTGTATCTGCAATAACAGCTCACTTAGTGCTCACAAACATGTCCCTCAGCATGCGGCAAGCCCTGGCTGACAGCTTGGGAAAGGGGGAGGAGAAGGAAAAAGGCAGGGGGAGTATGGGCGGCTTCCTGTGCAGGCAGTGGGAGGTGAGCAGAGCAGCACTTTGAACTGACAATGTAAACCATGCTTGTCAGATAGCACAAGCACCATGACTGACCTTCTGTTCTGGAGGGTGCAAACAGCAGGAAGCTACGCTCAATGCAAAAGGCTGCAATGCCTGACAACAAATGGCCAAAAGCTTTTGCAGGTGGACAGCCTTGCAAGTAAAAAGCCCTTGCCTGCCATCCAGAAGGGTGTGAAACAGCAGGGAGCCATCAGCTGATGCACTGACCACCAGATCCAGCTCTGTGCACACTGCCAGGCATACCACAGCGTCTGCATGGCCGTACAGCACATGCCTCGGCCGTTCCTTGAGCACCAGCGTGACAGCGCCCTTCTGCTTGGCCTTGGTTCCCTTAACGGGAGCAGCGGCGTCCCAGATGACCAGCGTCGTATCTCGGCTGCCGGAGACGACGGTGCGAGAGTCCGAGCCGGCTGCAATGCAGGTGACGATGTCCTTGTGCTGGTGCAAGCTTTGCAGGAGGCGGCCGTCGTCTGTGGTGTAGCAGCGGATAGTGTTGTCCCAGTAGCCGCAGCACACGACGGTGCGGCCGCCTGGCAGGGTGGCGAAGCAGTGGCGGCTCTCTAGGTCAGCTGCAAAAGGTGTGCCTAACATCCTGCAAGCATCACAACCCTCAGCGCTCAACAATGAAGCATACTGAACGGTCCACCACCGTCAAAGTATAGCCGATTGCATGATTGCAGTGCATCATCAGCAAAGCCCTCTGTGGTAGATATCAGATACAAAGCCGCCAAAATAGCTCAGACAGGTGAGCTGACCTGGATGGCGCCAGCTTGGCCTCAACAGCATATGCAATCTCTGGCACAACAATTTTAAAGGTGAAACAGCTGTTGAGTTGCAGTCCCTGCCACAGCAACATCAGAACACTTTCCCCTTGTGTTACTGCAGGACACACATGCAAGTGGCGCTGCTCACCGCAGAACATACTGTGAGATTAGGGTGACTGACCTAGGTGGTGCTGCCTCGGCCTCAACAGCATATGCAACCTCTGGCACAGCACTGCCAAAGGTCAGGGCGCCAGTGTCGGTGCGCAGGGCCAGCCAGCAAGACAGCAAGAGCGATTCTAGCTCAAGCTACTCTCGAAGAAACGAACATAAAAGACGGCCACACAAGTGATCTAACTTGTGTGATGCTGGCTTGGCCTCGACAATCTGCACAACCTGCCGTTCCGCTTTGCCATGGTAGAGTTTGTACTTGTGTATGCACCTGAGGTTGCAGGGGTGTATCATGACTACAGCTGGCAACTGCAGAGAACTGGTGTAACACAGCCAGAGTGGTGACACAACAGTCTGCGGACCTGGGTGGAGCTGGCTCAGCCTCAACAGCGTAGGCAACCTCCGGCACAGCACTACCAAAGGTGAAGGCGCCAGTGTCAGTGCGCAGGGCCAGCCAGCGGTGGCAGGACACTCCTCTGTCAGCATTGATGAGCACCACCCGCCCTTCTGTCACCTCTAGGGATGCAATGCTGATGTTGGGCCTGCACAGCAATGATTGGATTGATCAGCTGATCGCTGCTGTGCCTGCCTGGGTCATTGCCTTTTGTGGTCACATATGGCAAGACCATGGTGTTCTGTTGATTCTGATGAAGCTTGCATGCTGTCAGAAAGCGTCAGCAATGCTGAATCCTGCTCAACAAGGCAAGTGTGGGTTATTGCCTTTTCTGGTCAAGTATGGCAAGATTGTGATGGTTCGTTCATTCTGATGAAGCTTGTGTGCTGTCAGAAGGTGTCAGCAATGCTGTATGCTGCTCCACAAGGGGGTGTGGGTCATTGCCCTTTATGGTCAGGTATGGCAAGATTATGACGTTCATTCATTCTAAGCAGCTTGCATGCTGTCAGAAGGTGTCAGCAATGCTGCATGCTGCTGAACAAGGCAAGGAGAAAAGAAGCTGACATAGAGTGCCTGCCAGGCTGGGGTTGCAGATGTTGTGACTAGCTTGTGACACAACTTCCCAGTCTGTGCTCTGACAGCGTCTAGCCTGACAGCATTGCCGCACCGTTTGAGATCTGGCTTGCCCTCAACAATGAGGTCGAGGGCTGTAGGGGCATTGAGGAAGGGCCGGGCTGAGGGCAGGGGTGGGGGGGCCCTCTTCACATGCCGCCTCTTGAACAGCTGTGATGGCGTCTGCCCAAAGTTGCGGATCTGTTCCTCTACAGCCTATCACATACTCCATATGATGTGAACATCAGAGCATAACGGAAAGAAAAGTCTATGATATTGGGCATCATAACAAACGCCTCTGGGAGTGCAGGCAGCCTGGCATTTTGCAACAACAAGCACTACATGTTGCTACGTGTTGTCTCTTGTCACAGCACAGGTGATGTTTGCATGCCAGCAAGGTAGTAAATCAGGCAATGAACAGGCCTAACCCATGCAGGAACAGTGCATTGTGAATAAGTAGCAGAACTGGAAAACAAGTGACTGATCAAGGAGTGATTAAAGAGTCCATCATTGAATGGCTGATGCAGCAAGCCTGAAAATTTGCAGCCGAGCATACCTTGAGCTGTGTAGGGTCCTGTATCTGGTCCAGGTCAACTGCTCCCTCATACGTGAGGTAGTAGAAGATATTGCATGCCTCCTCTGCTGGCTTACCACGTTGCTTGAACCTGCACATACACCTTTGCTATGACAAAAGCTTTCGTGCAATTATGTCAAGATTATTGTCACAAGAAGATATGCTCAGCTCAGAACGGCAGAGTTAGGAGGGAGCATCAGCAGGATATGATGTGACTGGCAGCAAGTGCATCTATAGTTGCATGTGATAACAAATTGAATTAGAGAATGAAGAATTGACTTAGAAGCATGGGCCTGCACACTAAGGTCTCTGCAGATGCCCTTCTGGGCAGAACTTGTTGCAACATGCGGTTGCGAGGCACATGTCATTGAGGGCGACATCAGTCTAGGCAGCTGACCCTCTGCAGACGCATCTGTGGCAGTGAGTGAGTACAGCATGCAACATTGAGACACATGGCGCTGATTGCAGCATGAGCTGAGTCCTCTTACCCAAATATGAGGTCCACCCACTCATGCAGATGCTCTGAGACGTAGTCGCTTTCCAGGGCTTCCCGTTGCAGCCTGATGAACTCGTCAGGGCTGTTGTGAGCCCAGGGGGGTAGCACCACATCCCCCAGCTCCACCCCAGTCTGTGCATCAACCATTTTAGCTGTCAATCAGATGCATGATAGTCAAGCTTTTACATATGTGGGCTCTGGCTGTAACGCATATTGCATAGCCCTTTACAGCAAGCACAATCAGACTGCATTCCCCAGCATGCCTGTAACAGACCACATGCCACAGCATGCGTGCACAGGTAGAGACTGTATTCCACAGCATGCCTGCAACAGATCACACGCCAAAGCATGCATGCACAGATAGCCGACAAAGAGCGTCACCTGCAGCGTGCCCAAGTTGAAATTGTTGGAGTTTAGCAGCAGCTCTGGCTGGTGATAGAACTCAGGAGTCAGCTCCTTGACATCACTGCTGCTGTGAAGGCAGTTGTCCCAGGTTGCTGCAACATTGGAGAACAGGCGATCGGCGTGGTCAAAACGGCCGCCCTGTAGGCTGCGGTTCATTGCCGTGAAGGGCTCCATGCGGATCAGGTAGAACAGCACTGTGCCTACAGCATGACAACAGCATGGTGAAGTAAAGCAGTGCCATGGGTGCAGGATATAGCACAGGTGCTGTGCATGGCCCAAAAGCTGTCGTGCTGAGCAAGCCAGAGCATGCAATTGACTGTTGCTCTGAGCGTGCATTTGTTGTGCTGAGAACAGGCGGTCAATGTGGTCGAAGCGGCCGCCTTGCAGGCTGCGGTTCATGGCTGTGAAGGGTTCCATGCGGATCAGGCAGAATAGCACTGTGCCTGCAACATGACTGCAGCATAAGCGCTGCTTAGTAACTGCTCTGTGTGAAGGCAGGCCGATCACAAGTGTAAGTTTTGTTTCAGGAGTTTCATGCCTCCGTCATACTTGTCATTTTGGAAGTTGTCATGAATGATGTAACAACGACTGCAACTCACAAACGAAGTTTGCCTGTGGCTTTAAGTCGAAGGAAGTACTAATGAAGCTTTTTGTGTGCAAGTCGTCCCCAGGGCTGTGACAGATGAAGTAATACCAGCAGAGGAATAGTGGGAACCGTAGTGGAAGGGCGGGATGTCCGGGTCCTCCTTCAAGCTGTCATATCTGTCTACAAACTCCTGCCTGCGCTTCTCATTCAGTGCCCCAACAGGCTTGCTGAGATCTCGGTAGGTAGCAGAGGCGTTGAGATCTAGGCTTGCCGAGGTGTAGTCAGCCAGCACCCAAGGGAAGACTGGGTATTGGTTGAGGTCATTGAAGGTGCGCCCTGCCAATGTGTTGAGCTGCAACAGCAGTGGAAACAAGTCTTGTTCTGTATCAGCAGACAATCCCAACAGGGTTGCTCAGGTCCCAATAGGTGGCAGGGGCATTGAGGTCTAGACTTGATGAGGTGTAATTGGCCAGCACCCGAGGAAAGACTGGACACTGATCAAGGTTGTTAAAGGCGCGTCCTGCCAATGTGCTGAGCTGCAGCAGCAGTGGCAACAGGAATTGTTGTGTATCAGTAACTGTGAAAGCGACTTCAATGAACATGCTGTGGGTCCCATGGGTGGCAGGGGCGTTGAGGTCCAGAATTGGCGAGGTGTAGTTGGCCACTAATCAAAGGACCATTGGGTACTGGTTGAGGTCATGAAAGGTGCGTCCTGCCAGTGTGTTCAACAGGAGAATAAGTAGCCACAAGTCTGATGTTGAGCATACAGATGGCAACCAATTTCAAAATAGGATACAGACACATCTGCATGCTGACATCCCAAATGGTAGCAGGGGCATTGAGATCAAGACGTGGTGAGGTGTAGTCTGCCAGCACCCAAGGGAAGACTGGATACTGATTGAGGTCATTGAAGGTGCGTCCCGCCAGCATGTTCAGCTGCACCCACTTGGCCATTGTTGGCCATTGCTGACACAGTTCAGGGGGGCTGAAGACGCTGCTTCTGTATCGGCTTTCAGCGAACACTGTGAACGCAATGCAGCATGTAGACACTGCAGCATATCAGTGTAGGCAGTGAGACAGTGTTGACTCTCACCTTCATGAGGTAGTCATAGTTTGACAGCTCCCAGCGTTGCCAACGGATCTGCAGGCGTGCCGCCATCTCCAGCTTGCGCTTCCTGTCCATGACCATGATCCGCCCTGTGATGTTGTGTATACAGCTGACAACATCACGCATAACCTGCATACCAAGTGATTCTGTGGACAAGCTTTGGGTTGGTGCAAGTTTTGATGCTGTCTTTTCGCTGTTTCACATGACATGAGCGCTAGTTGAAACTCTCTCACAGTTGTGTGAAAATTTACCAGTCTGCTGAGGCAGTTGTCGGCTTGGGCGTCAAACAATGTCGTAAGACTGCTTGAGCTCATGTCAGATGAACTCTGCACAATTGATCTCAGAGCTGAGCTTGTGAGCTTGCTGCATGGATGCCATGTAACACTGTGACAGATTATGTGGAAGCTGAAGCAATGTGAATGCTGAATAAAATGTGTGCATTGCACATTGGCATGGCTTGGGCAGCCAGTGGTTTGCAGCAGCAACACAGAGTGCAGATGAGCTGCAAACAAGGTATCACTTGTTCCTACAAAGACATTGTCAGGCACAGTACTTGGACAGTGTCTACTCTTGGGCAGCAGGGTTGACCTTGGGGTTCTCAAAGCTGAGCAGGGCACTGCAGTGGTTGTACAGGAACAGCTCCAAGGCGCGGGGCTGCAGCAGATAGCGGGCATGATGCAGGTCGCAGATCTGGGCTATGGCCCAGCTTTTATGAGTTCTGCTCTCCTGCAACAAAAGCAAGGACCTTGCAACAACAGGCTATGTTTCTCCATAGATGTGAACCATTCGCCCTAGCGCAAGACCAGTCTACCAAGAAGTGTTGTTGCATTGGTACACTGAAGCATTAACATGCAATGCGCCATACAATTGGTAGGCAGGCTAATGCTATTGAATGACTGCCAAGCTGTAAATTGTTGCTCAAGGTGCAAGCTGTTATATGCAGGTTTGATTGCCACAATGTGAAGATTTGCAGCAACTCTGCAGTGGAGGTGAGTGACCAATTTAGCAGATCTGCACCCATTGTGTTTACCCAAGCCAGTCTATTGCAAATCACTTTGACAGCCACCGTAGATGCAGCTCTGCTGAAAGTGTCAGTCATTTTTTACTGTAAGGTGCATGAACGTGCAGAGTTAGTGAACCTTTTGCAGGCCATTTTGTCCGGCGCACTCAGCTCTACTTTCATCCAGGTGAAGGATGATATTTGCCGACTGCACGTACGTCCAGATAGCATGTGCAGATACCGTCCTTCAGCTGTGTCAAAACAGAGTTGAGTGCAATTTGACAGTAGTACGCAGAGTATGCAGCATTGTCTACAGCCTGTATAAACTGACAGCACCATATTTATCAATCATTGTTGACATGTTTGCATGCTTGAGGGGACAGCTGTCTTTGTGTTGAACGCGCTGTAGGACATTTTAATACAGCATGCAACATACCTTGGCACGTACAGCAGAGCCCTCTGGGGCAGCTGATGGCGCCTCATCCTTTGGCATGTCTTCAGTGAATTGCAGCTGACCCTGCATGATCTTCAGCGTCCCATGCACCACATGTTTGGGTGTGACAAGCTCACATGCTGTTGTGAAGATGACCTGCAGCAACCAGGAAGGATTCTTGGATAGTTTTTGAGGTGCGCACCCTGTATCAGCTGGGCATGGTCTGTTTTTCTAAGCAGCGTCTGTCTGGGAGGTGCTTCTGAGAGCTTGTGCGGGACAGAAATGCAGTCACAGACTAGGTCCTGTTGTATGTTTACGCAGGGTATGAGCTTGACGCAGTCTAAGCAACAGCATGACGCCAACAGCTTTATGGCATGTGATTGTTTTGAGGCTTCAACTAGCACGCACATCGAGTCTGCTCATTGTGCACGCAAACGAATGAATAGCAAAAGCGCAGCTGACATGACACAAGAGCACTTGTTTGTCAACACAACTGGCAGAACTGCAGACATATCTGGCAGGACTTAGTGCCAGAGGGTCCACACCTCTGATTGTGCCCTTCACCCAATGCATGACAAGACTAGATGCTACAGATCGACAGCAGTGACAGGCAATTAAGTTGCTGTTGAACATGCCGGGGATGCATGCAGAGGGCGTCCCAATTCTGGGATACTTTGTGAGTTCAATAGGGAGGGCTTGCACAAGTGACACCTGATGCTGCTCTTGCTGGCTGTGAGCAGCACGAGCCTCTCTGTAATCATCAGGCAGAGTGTCTGAGCTGAGAGGCAGGGATGTGTCCAAGGTCTCCAGACTGGCAGCCCTGTACCAGAAAGCAAATGGGTTTTTCCTGTTGCTTTTGGCACTTATGATACACAGCAAGAAGCACCATGCTGGCTTCTGTTGTGACAAGCGATCAACAGGCAAAGCAGCGGGCAACTGGGATGGTGAAATGTTGAAGGCAGACAACAAAGGCTGACGTACATCTGTCACTGTGTTTGGTTGCAGTTCTTTTGCGAGAAAGCAAGGGGCACACATGCAAGATCAGATCGACCGCAAGGCAGAAGCCATCCTGAAAACCCCTGAATGAATGGCAAGGACAAAGGCAGACTATAAGACAGAAAGCAGTTGGCACCTGTGAGGTCCCCTGGGGGATGTGGGGCTGCTGGGAGCAGGGGATGAGGGCCGTTCTGGGCTGGCCACCAAACCCTCAGGGTCTTCTTCCTCCAGCATGCGGCTGCGTGCTGTCAATAGACCTGCAGGTGCTTGTGAACCTCAGCAACAATGCTTGACTGGGTGTGTGCAAACATCATTTGGCTGTTATCAGAATGACGTTCGTGTACAGAAAATGCATGACAGCAACTGCCTAGCATGCATGCCAGTGACTTGCTTTCCTTGTGCACAGACAACAGCAGAGGCAAATGTCACAAGATTGGCATGCATGGGGGAAGGGTAGAGTTGGGTCAGATTTACCTGAAAGCAAGCGGTCAGGGGGTCCTCTGCCAGCATGTGGGGAGGCAATGACTGAAGGACTTCTGGCATTGTCACTGTACTGCATAAAGTGGTAGTTCCTCTTCAGCTTCATACGCCTGTGTAGCAAACATGGGCTGAAAGCTGCAGACTGCCTCAGCTGGGGTCATTTTACCACAAGATTGGCACAGCGCCTGTCAAGGTTTTTGCACAGCCTTTGAGCGATTGCTTTTCTCTTGCTGTTGCTGCTGTTGCTGTTGGCGTCACGACTGCATCCACGATGCCGCATGCAACTTTGCTCAGCAATGTGTATGCAGCACCTTCTGATCTGTCCCAGCTCTTGTCCAGCTTCCAGAGGCGATGGTGAAGGTGCTGGGAGGATTACTGGCAAATCTGTAGTGATGATCAACATGATGAGAGTGATGCTGTCCTCGCTCGTGTCCAGCTTCCAGTGGTCACGTCGTGAGGCTCACTAGCAAGCATGTGAAGGATGACCATGGTAATGATGACAATGCCTATATGATCTATATCAGTATCAGCATATCAGTATGATCATGGCATTCATGATGATAGTGATGGTAGTGATGATCATGATACAATGTGTTTAGCACCTTCTGATGCTGTCCTCGCTCTTGTCCAGCTTCCAGTGGTGGGCGTGGTGGGGGGCAGCGGTGTCAGCCCAAATGCCGCGGTCCAGGGTGAGGCTGCGCTGCAGATGGCGCCACTGCCTAGCCAAGCCCTGGCTCTCTTCGTCGTGAGCCAGCCGGGCTGCTGTTCGTCTGGACTTCTCGACCCCACAGATCATTCCTGCGATGGAAGAAAAAATGGTCCTGATGTGATGTGCACTTGTCAGGGCCTTGCATTGAGATCTCTTCATCATGCGCCAGCTGGGCTGCTGCCCTTCAAGACTTCTCAACCCCAAAGATTGTCCCAATAAGGCAGGCACAAGGAGGATGTTGACCTGAAGATGGCCCACCATCTGCTAGACCAATAGCAAACTCTACAAAAGAAGCACAAACTACACAACTATGACATCTTTGTCCCTTGCCTGCGGTGCATCAACTGCAGTCTCAGTCTTGCAGATGCAATGACCAGCCATCGCCATTCAACTTGTTTTGCTGTATGACTTGCTGTATGACCACAAAGCTGCACTGCAGTCTGTGGCCAGATAACAACATGGCAGTGAAACGGAGCTGCATATGCTCACCTAGAGCCTCCCTAGCCACCTCCCAGAAGTCGTGCTCCAAGCGTCGCTCCTGCATGCGGCGCATGTCGGCTGCGGCCTCCAGCAGTTGGATGGCGGCAGCCTGCCGGCTGCACTCGTGCTGCAGGCACCGGCACTCCAGTTGAACGGCGCGCACCATACGCTGCGGCTGAACTGCGTCGACAACCTGTGGACAAAGCCGCATTGCAGTGCTGTAAGCCGTTTGAACCCGGGCTCAAGACACATGGTGCTGTTGAAATATGGCTTACTTGGAGGCATCATCTGCATGATCATGTTGCCATGAATTAATTCCTCAGATGCCTTGCCTGGTACATTGTCAGAAGAAACAAGAACTACAGAAACCATAACTCATGAGTGTGATTGCAGCAGACTTCATGAGGATGTGATTGCATCAGGGATGAGGCAACAGATATGCGCAGGTGCCCCGACTGAGCAGCACAACACTTCTTGTTGTCTTTTCCAGGCAAGGAAGACGGTTGTGTGCGGCAGCAGATGGTATGCACCACAAGGATTGCTCACAGCCATACTCTTTCAAAGCAAGAGCAGAATCCCAAGTACCAACGCGTAATGACTTGACCAGTGATGCTTGGCATATCCACTGCCTTGGCAAGAGCTCATTTGCAAACAGCTGCAATGCATACAACTCACCTGCTGGATTGTTGTGAGCTGGCCTGCAGCACCTGACGCTTGTTGCTGTTCTGGGGAAGTCAGAGCTAGCTTGAAGATTCCTGCTATTTGGGCCATGCTTGTCTCAGTGACCTTCCACTGCTTGCTGGACAGACAGTACTGCAATACAGACAGCTCACCTGCTGGATGTTTGTGAGCTGGCCTGTAGCAGCTGGAGTTTGCTGCTGTTCTTGGGAAGCTAGAGCAATCTTAAAGATGCTCGCTGCTTGCCCTATGCTTGTCTCGACAACCTTGCTCCGCTTGGACCCTGCTACCTTGGCGTGCAATTGACCCAAGGCTGCCAACAACATGTGCACCCTGTCTCTGCATATATGCAACACGTTAGCTCAGTCATTATGTATCACAACAGAGCTAGCTTAAAGATTTCTGCTAGCTGGGCTATGCTTGACTCTCCAATCTTGCTGCGCTTGGTGGAGCCTGCAACTTTGGCGTGCAATTGACCCAAGGCTGCCAGCAGCATGTGTACCCTGTCTCTGCTCACAAGGATTACAGGAGCTCATTCCTTATGGGGAGTGCGCTTCAAAGCAGTCCGATATCACCCTCAAGCACAAATGTGGGCTTTGCAGCTGCGATAGGCATGAGCGTATACAAAACAGCTGATGCATGGCGCAGGATTGCAGGCTGTGGATTTGACCAAGAAGAGGCAGTCATGGGTCAACGCTGTGTTTGGAAGCACTTGTAGGCAGCTATGCAGACAGCATGTCATGAGCCACAAGTCCACACAGCAGTCTGATTTCACACAACTTCCTGTGAGCTTGTCCACATCATGCCAAGAAAAGATCCGCAAAATCTTCAATCATGGCAAAGCTGCAGAATTTGATCAGGACAACATGTACTGCGAAGAGTAGCTCAAAGGTGATGGTTGTGACATGCAAAAGCACTGGTGCAACACACATAAACATAGTACACAGCTGCACACCCAGCTCATTTGCAGGGGCTGACAGTTTTGGCAGTAACGCCAGAGCCTGCTTGATGCTCAGCATTGCCCTTTCAAGAGGAGCCTGCTGCATGTACAGCAGCAGCAGGCAAATTACTAGCCTGATGGTGCTGTCTCTAGCGCCACTTGCAACAGGGAATGTCACACACATGTACATGTTGCAGATTACACACCTGGCTAGCTCATTTGCAGGGTCCAACAGCTTGGGCAGCAACGCCAGAGCCTGCTTGACGCTCAGCATTGCCCGTTCAAGGGGAGCCTGCTGCACGTACAGCAGCAGCAGGCGAATCACTAGCCTGATTGTGCTGTCACCTAGCCCGCTTGCCGGAGTCAGCTTGTCTTCTGCAGTCAAAGTAATCCAGCAAGTGCCTTATCCATTTGCAGAATGGCAATCCCAAGTGAAAGGAGTGATGCATTGTGAAACTCAGGTGAATTCCAGATGCATGACAGTTTTCAATACAAGAGAGTGCACAATGCCTCTCGTTTGTCCCACATCAAATCAAAATCTGCATTTTTGCATTTTGTAGTGGTGCAGATAGCTGAGAAGCAAAAGCCAGCACCTATGCTCCAAACCAAGGTGGTGTTGCTTGACTGCTGCAAACAGCCTTTCCTCTGAGAGGTTCTGGAACTGCACGATACAGGCTAGCTACTCCAAAGGTGCGCAGCAACCAGTCAGACATGCAATGATCGCATGGATTCCAAGTTTGAAAGCAAGTTGGCTCTCACCTATGCCTTTTGATGCATCAGCAGAAGACGCAGCAACAGGTGCAGCAGGCTTGGCACAAGGGTTGGGAGTTGTGCCAGGGGCAAGGCTGTATAGCACAGTCACGCTCTGGCTATCCTCAATGCAGTCGAGAAAGCAAGCAAGACCTCACCTGTGCCTATGTGCAAATGAGAGTTTTCACTACAGTAATGGGTCTCACCTGTGCCTTTTGGCGGGTCATTAGTGGCTGCAGCATTGGCTGCAGCAGGCTTTGCAGAGGGGTCAGGGGCTGAGGCAGGAGCAAGACGGCTGATCAAGCCTTGAGGGGTCAGACTGGCCCTAGTATCTGCTGCCTTTTGCAGCGTGTAGACCAGCCGCCAGGTGACATCACCCAGCCGCCACTGCTGCTGCTGCATCTTCAGCACACCTGACTGCAGGCAAGAATGGCAGAGGCTTTGAACATTTCTGGAATGTAGAGCATGCTCAGTAAGAACGTCTATTGGCAAGAGTGGCCCTAGTGTCAGCAGCTTTCTGCAGTGTGCACACCAGCAGCCAGGTAACGCCACCCAGCCGCCATTGCTGCTGCTGCTCCATCTTCAACACACCAGACTGCAGGCATGAATGCAGCTTCAAGCATCTGTCAGACAGACAGCGTACAAAACAAGAAGTCTTGAGGGGTGCCGCAGTGTCTTCTGCCTAGTGCAGTGTGTACACCAGCCGCCAGGTGACATCTGCCAGCCGCTACTGCTGCTGCTGCATCTTCAGCACACCGCACTGCAGGCGTAAACAGCAAAGACTCCAAGCTGGATCCTCACATTGTGTACATTCTGTCCAGCAAAGCCAAGGAAGCAAGCACATCCATAGAGTTATGCACAGCACAGCTACAGAAGTGTGCTGTCACCTGCTCACTCATAGACAGTCCAATGCAAGCCCAAGCTTGTGTGTTCACTTCAAGCTGTATGCCTTGACTCGCCCATGCTATGGCAGCTGCTGTGAAGTTCAGCTCTGTATACACTGCAGATGTGTGCATGTCCCTGAGTATATCAACAGTAAGTGCAAAGACAGTGTGAGTTCACCTGTTGACTCATAGACAGTCCAATGCAAGCCCAAGCTTGTGGGTCCACCTCCAGGTTGTCTGCCTTGTCTGCCCACGCTGTGGCTGCTGCTGTGGGGTGCAGCTCCTGCCCCCCTGGTGCAATGAGGCACCCCCCAAGCAACTCATTCACTAACCCCAGTGTTGCTGCAAGCATTGGCAAATTATCATCACAAAAAGAACAAGAAACAGTCTAACGACTCATAGACAGTCCAATGCAAGCCCAAGCTTGTGGGTCCACCTCCAGGTTGTCTGCCTTGTCTGCCCATGCTGTGGCTGCTGCTGTGAGGTGCAGCTCCTGCCCCCCTGGTGCAACGAGGCAACCCCCAAGCAGCTCATTCACTGACCACAGTGTTGCTGCAAGCATTGGCAAGGTGTCATCACAAAAAGAACAAGAAACAGACTAACGACTCATTAACAGTCCAGTGCAAACCCATGCTTGTGGGTCCACTTCCAGGGTGTCTGGCTTGTCTGCCCACGCTGTGGCTGCTGCTGTGGGGTGCAGCTCCTGGCCCCCTAGTGCAATGAGGCACCCCCCAAGCAACTCATACACTAGCCCCAGTATTGCTGTATGCATTGACAAGGTGTTGTCAGAAACAGAAAAGGAAAGGGCTGCTCATGTGGTACCGTGACGTGGTGTTCATCGAAAATTGCAAGGCCTCGAACAAGGTCAGCAGCCATCAACACAACGGTGTTGCATGTACATGCAGGGTTGCTGCATTGCTGAGTGACAGCCATGTCCGTGTCTGCAGTGCCTTGTGTAGACCTGGCCTTGATATGGAGCAAGCAAAGCTTAGCTTTGAGTCTTGCCAGTCATGCAGCACACGCCAATGCTTTGCAGAACAAAGGCATGGCATGCGTTTCTTAAGCTGACCATCACTCGACACGACCATTCAGCAAGTATGTCATTGTGACAGAACGCGTCAAGCGCCCATGCATGTGCGAAATATCTCCTCAGCCTAGGGGATTACGCAAATATATATATATTTACAACACTGACCACTGACCACAGGGTTTCCCAAATGGGTAGGGTTGAGATGCTGACAGGTACCTGGATATTTTCAAAAAGTTAAGTTCACGTCTGAACTTGAACTGTTTAGCAAGAATTTAGTCATACACGTTCTCCCCATGCTTGATGACAAGTCATGACAAAACCCTATAGACCACTTTGGTAAGTTCTATGGTCAGTTGTCAGTGTTGTAAATATATATGAACTTAGGAGTGTATAGTCATGCCTCTACACGTAAATATCCACAACACCATGTATCGAGTGCATTTCATAGCCTACATCACAAGATCATATAGTACATGGTGTATCAGACTCACCCACAGCATTGTGCCAGCAGATGTCTGAGGTGACAGATGAGACTGTAAGCCAGCTGTCTGCAGCTGGCAGGGGGCCAGGGTTGGAGGCTGTGCCACGCCCCAGCAAGTCCTCCATGACATCTGCTATCAGCTCATGTAGGAGGCCGTGACCATCCACAACGCCCCTTGCTGCATATGACCTGCATGTCAAATAAAGTACAGAGGCTTGACCTACTAGGCTGAAAGCAAAATGGACAATGTAATCTTGAACGTAAAGACTACGCCGTTGTAGCATCCAATGTCATGATGGGAGCCTATGTCTAAAGAGGCAGCCTGGGAATGTGATTTTGCAATGACACAGCCTTGTGCAGCAGTACAGCCTGAAGAAAGAGCATTGCCCGCTTGCTGAAGAAAGTGTGGCAGAGTCCCTTTGAAGATCACCCACACAGCAAAGGCTGACCACAATCACAGACGATGTGCAGCTGTTTGATCCTGTGATGAAATGCTGTCTGGCTCAAAGGCACACATCATTGATGCACAGTCGAGGACTGGGTTAAGGTTAAGGTACCCTTGTAAGGATTGATGCAATGCACGCAACTCTTGTGTGCAGCTGACAGGATTGTGTTTGGTCTTACTATGAAGCATGTCACCGATGACAGTGATGTGGGCGATGCAGCCAGGTGATTGCAGCTGTATGTACCTAGCTGCTGGGTATCACAACCTGCCTAGCAAGCGTGTCTAATGACTTGAAGATGAATGATGACAATGCACCTACAAGGGCAGCACCTGAGATGGCATGCAGTCTGCTCCATGGCAGTCCAGCCGTGTGGCTGATGCTGCACGCAGTAGCCATGCAGGGCTCTCAGAAGTGCCCTGATCAGCTGGCTCTCTGGTCTGGTCCATTCCCAGGCAGAGTTGGCAGCAGCATCGCTTCTAGGGGTCCCATCTGGGGAGGAGGGGCGGCCCTGTGGTTGGCTGGGGTGGTCAGAGATGGTAGTCAGGCATGGGGAGCCGTCTAGCAGAAGCTCAAGTAGCCATTCTTGCCATCCTGTGATGCCTGTGACAGCTGCCAGGTTCTCCTGTGGCCCCTCAACTGCAGACAAAGATGCACAACATGCATTCAAACTTTGAGAGCGATACAGTAGATTTGTAGGCAGAGTGGGCAGCAGCTTCTGCTCTGAGGGTTCCATCTGGTAATCACGGGCGGCCCTTGCCATCCTGTGATGGCTGTGATAGCTGCCACATTCACCTGTGGCGCCTCAACTGCAGATGACAAAGTCGTGGGGATGGACCATGAGAGTGATACTGTAGTGCATGCGCAAGGCAGACTATCTGGCTTGGATGTAGAGACATGCAGCAAGTTTGTCCTTTCACAGCATGTCATTGTTGCTGGAAGTGTTGCAATGCAGACTCATTGGCTCTGATATACTCGGCTTTTGATGACCAGACTGACAAAGACTTCCTTTTTGCTGGAAGCTGTTGTAATGCAGACCAAGTGTCCCTGATGCAACCTACTTTGGGTGCTCAGCTTGGCAAACATGACCTGTTCTGCCAGCATGCCAATGTTGCTGGACAACGTTGCAAAGCAGACTACTGGGCTCTAACACAATCTACTTTGACTGCAGAAGTGAGCAGACTTATCTCATTCTTACTCCATGCCAGCATTGCTGGACACTATTGCAGCAGGAGCAACGAAGCATACTCAGTAGCCAGGTCAGAGCACTCACAGCAGCCCTGCAACTGCAGATAGCCGCATTGTGCAACACATGCACATACAGCACTGTGCGATGCAAAGCAGCAAGGTTGAGGCAGTATGTAGATGTAGGGTAGCATGCCCAGCAGGCGCTAGGGTGGTGAAAGTGCCTCTGCAACTGCAGACCAATAGCAGTACTGTTCATCGCGTGAGCACACAACCTTGTACAATACAAGCTAACAAGGCTGAGGCAATATGCAGAAGTACGGCAGCATACCCAGCAGGCGCTTTAGGGTGGTGAGAGTGGCCAAGCGCTCTTCAGCATCATCACAAGCTAAGAGGAGATTGAGCATGATGCCCATTACAGGGGCTGCTGTGATTACCGGCATGCCCTGCTCCTGCTGAACCACTAAGCCCTGCAGATGCAGCCTTCTTTGCAAAGACAGCTATTGCTTGTTTTAGAAATAGTGGACAGGCGCGCTCAGACGCAGCATATATCTCAGAATTGTTGAGATATTACCCATATGATCATCATTGGTGCTTAACAGCAGGAAGTATCATGACATTTGCCATAGTAGTTCCAAGATGAAGTGACTTGACATGCTCCAACCAAAGCATGTAAGAGCAGAATACGTGTGCAATGCAACCAAAGTTTCAAGGAACACAGCAGTTCCAATGGTATCCTGCATGCAAGTCCGGGACAACAGGCAGTGTCAGACAAGCAGAAAGAGCTTGTCAAGCTCTTCACAACAAGGCAGTACCTGCTGACTGCACAGGAGGTTGAGCAGCGCCAGGCGCACAGGCTTGGTATAGGGGAACATCAGCAAGGCATCTGCAAGGGCTGGCCACAAGGCAGCTGCACTGCTGCTGCTGCCGCCACTCACGCGTACAAAGTCTTCAGATTCACCTGTAGCCATTGCTAACACCTTTTGGGCTTCACAACAACGACAGCTGCCTATTACTCTGTATGGCTGCAGAGGTGAAACGGCAATTGATGCCTGTGTGCAGGCTAGACAGGACTTGATCATGACTGCAACATGCAGGTGCGCAGGCTGCAAGAGCCAGTGCGTTCAAGTCCTAATTGATCAAGCCATAGATGTGGGACATCTGCATGCATTGTCCGGCACATACAGAAAGTGCACGAACTTTTCTGCAGTGGGACGCTGTGAAATATCTTATGTGATCTGCTCAAGACAACTGGATGCAGCGGGCTGACTACGGTT
This sequence comes from Trebouxia sp. TZW2008, assembly GCA_002118135.1. Lineage (NCBI taxonomy): Eukaryota > Viridiplantae > Chlorophyta > Trebouxiophyceae > Trebouxiales > Trebouxiaceae > Trebouxia > Trebouxia sp. TZW2008. The sequence goes on from BDIU01000301.1 coordinate 142,575, forward strand.
AGCATTGGCACCCTTTCATGATGCCTGACGACGTAGACTTTTCTGTTCTTGTTTGTTTTGTTCCGTCCCTTTACTTGCTTTTCTTCCCTTTCTTTCTGGCTTGATTGAGCGCGCGCACACTTACTGGTGGCCCTAGGGCTGAGCTGGGGGGAGGGCTGGGCAGGAAGGGGGGTAAAGGAAGCCAAGATGCGCAAGCCCATCAGCCTGAGGGGCTGCTGCTCACGCTGCACCAGTGACATGAAGAGCTGCACACCCCCTAGCTGGGTCAGGGAGGCTAGCAGGGGCCTGTGGGTGGGCTCTGAGGGGTGCAGCAGCTCACATATCAGCTGCAGCACGTCCTGCAGCAGCTCTGTATCTGGACAGTCGCCCACAAAAGACACCAGAGCCTGCAGGCCACAACAGCTTTAATTACCATTCATTCAGTGGTATCAGCAATGTCTGCAACAAGGAATAGCAACGTCCAGGCGGGCCAGCAGAGGGTGGACTATGGAAAAACCAGCAACTCACAGATCAGCTGCAGCACATCCTGTAGCAGCTCTGTATCTGGACAGATGCCCGCAAAAGACACCAGAGCCTGCAAACCACAATATGTCAATCAACCATTCTAGCAGCAATGTCTTGTACAGCAACAATAACAACTCTCAGCTGGACCAGCAGGGGCCAATGGGTGGGCTCAGAGGGATGCAGCAGCTCACAAATCAGCTGCAGCACGTCCTGTAGCAGCTCTGTGTCTGGGCAGTTGCCCACAAAAGACACCAAAGCCTGCAGAACACATCAGAGATGAACCTTGTTTCATCAATGTCAACCACAGCGTCCAGTACGGCGGCAAGACCCAACATTGCAGCTTCATCACTCTCATGCACAGCTGCATCTGACACAAATACGCAGCAGGCAGACTGCACCTGTACGTCGTCAAGGCTGACAGCCTTCTGCTGCTCAGCAGCAGCCTTCAAGAAAACAGCCACAACTTTGAGCAGACCTCGCCTCAGCCCCCGCAACTGCTCCAGGGTCAGTGCACCACTGTAGGCCTGCTTCAGCGCATCTGGCATGGCACTTTCCCAGAAATGAGCCCTTACTCCTGCCAAGATGGTGGGAATTGGCAGCAGCTGGCTGAAGAAGGCCGGCTCATTCTGCAGCAAACACAAGTTTCTGCCCAGTGTTTGCTGGTAAGCTCCAAGAGCACCAGCTAAGTTCTTGTTGAGCTCTGAGAGCAAAAGCTAGTCTCTGAGGCATCCGGCATGGGACTGCCCCGGAAGTGAGCTCTCACTCCCGTTAAGATGGTGGGAAGTGTTTGCTGGTAAGCTCCAAGAGCACCACCTAAGTTCTTGTTGAGCTCTGAGAGCAAAAGCTAGTCTCTGAGGCATCCGGCATGGGACTGCCCCGGAAGTGAGCTCTCACTCCCGTTAAGATGGTGGGAATTGTAGCAGCTGGCTGAAGAAGGCTGGTTCATTCTGCAGCAGGTAAAACTTCATGGCTACGGAGAGCACGAGCTGCTGTCAAGGGATTTGGCAAGGTGTTTTCCAGATGTGCGCTCTCGACCCTCCCAAGATTGTGGGAATTGGCAGCAGCTGGCTGAAGACAGCCGGCTCCTTTTGCAACAGATAGCAGCTTCTGTGGTTTGTGTGCTGTCAAGCTCTGAGACAGCACAACCTCTTTCGCTGGTGAGCTGCTGCGTCTAGGATCTGGACAAGACTTCAGATGGAGCCTGGGCTCAAAATGCACATCAAAAACAGCACGTTCATGCTCAGTTGAGATCTCCCTGAAGCATCTGAACAAGGTTGTAGATGCTACCTTGGCAAACTGTAGGATGCGAGCTTGCAGGCTAGGACAGCTAGTTCACACCATTCTACACGACGACATCATGGTCTTTTCAATGCTGCTTGCAATATTAACTCGACTTGATACAATAACAGCATCAGTAATGGTAAGGTTTTTTTACCTTGGCAAGCTTGAGAATGAGTGCTTGCAGCCTGAGCTGGCCATCAGCTGGCGCTGAGCTCCACAGCCGTAGGTTCAGCAGTAGCTGCTGCAGCAGCTGTTTGGTCAGTGCCTCTGAAGGAGTAACAGCTCTAAGTAGTGACTCAAATACATGCAACAGGGCTGCGTTGAGGTGCTCTGGGCTGCAGTGCTGCAGCAGATAGCCCAACAAGGACATGCCTGCAGCCAAGCAACAGCGTTGTGTTACTAGGCACTTCAAACAAAGCCTGAACTGCATACAGCTTAGCAATACTGGGACGCACAGAGCAAATTGCAGACATGTTGATATTACGCAGCCTCAATGTTGCTGAGCTTTGCAAGACATACCAGCATGCCTCTGAGAATGCAATTGATGCAGCAGAGAGCCTGACTGCAAAGAGAAGCTGCTGTAAATTGACATCATGTTGACTTTGCAGAGACTAATGAACAACAACCCTTCAGACTTTCAAAGCAGCACTCATGCAAGAATACTCATACGGGCCCTCTGCATGTAGAGCAAAGACATTGGCTTCATTAAACAAAGCAATCTGTATGCCTTCTGCCGTACACACCATTGGAAGCACATACACCCAGCAATTGTGCAAGTGATCAAACAAATGATCAGTGCTGGTGTTACCTGATGTCTGAAGCATGGTCAAACGGTTTGATGGGCTGTCTTCCAAGACAGCAGCCATCAGCTCTATGACGTCTACCACACTTGATGACTTTGCATCAAGAGCAGTGCCAGCTTGAGGCGCAACGGAGTCAAGCTGCACCACCTGCAGATAGTCACAAAGCTCAGATTGCCTTGTGTCAGCCTGACACTGCAGGGTGCCTTTGTTCCCTATGGCACTGCCTATGCAGAGATACAAATGATGAGTGGTCTTTCAAGACAGCAGCCACTGCACTGGAAGACTTTGCATCAGCAAAGGTGCCAACTTCATTCAAGCGCAATGGAGTCAAGCTGCACTACCTGTGGACAATGATAAATTTCAGACTTTTCTGTATCATCCTGGCACTCCAAGGCCTGTCGGTTGCGCATGCAACATGATGCACCAGTATCATCAGCAACAACAACTCAAGCTGTCATCTTCACAGCGCTTAACAACGCCTGACACTGGCCAGACAGCAATCAAGCCAGATGATCAAAGATTGTTACTCATCAAGAGATTGCCAAATACATTGAGCTTGATCAAGCATGATGGCTACCAAAGCAATAGGCTCAGCTGTCGGCAGACTTGCACATGCTGCCTGACCAAAGGTTTGTGCTTGAATGCAGCTTGCTAAGAGCATCACCAGAAGCAACAAAGCGCTGACGCCACCCAGGCAGTGTAGCAGGTCTCTCAATTGGCAGGTACAGCACATGCTGCCTGATCACCAACAATGCTTGAATGCAGCTTCAAGCCAGCGTCACCAGAGGCAACAAAACGCTGATGCTGCCCAGGCAATGCAGCAGATCCCTCAAGTTGCAGGTACAGCACAGCTGGCTGCCCTCTATCTAAGAACGCATGCTAGCCATGCTTAAAGGCTTTGCTGGGTACGTACGGCCACCAAGCAACTTTCTTGCAGCAACCCAGTCTGTACACATGCAAAATCACTACATCTGTGCTTGAATGCAGCTTGCAAAGAGCGTCACCAGAGGCAATAAGACGCTGACGCCACCCAGGCAATGCAGCAGGTCCCTCAAGTGGCAGGTACAGCACAGCTGGCTGCCCTCTTGCACTGCAGCTGTGTCCCGTTCAGCACCCAGCTGCCCATCCATGTCTGTTGTGTTGTACAGCATGCGGCCAGCAGCAGCCTGGGCGTTGTAACTGAGCATAACACGAGGTCCCAGAGCCTCCTTGCTGTGGATCAACAGGGCGGCTGCTGCTGGGGCCTGCTCCAGTAGGGGGTCACAATCTGTTGTGGAGAAGATGGACTGGTAGTCAGGCCCCAGCGCATGCAGCGCTGCCACTTGTCCTGCGTTGCACAAGAGCTTTTTCTGAGTTGCTGCTGGTGTTCGTGGGGATACTCGGAAAAGATGGTGTAAACCAGATGTGGACAACGTTATGGAGTCAGGATTTGGCCTGGCACTCACCAGTATTTCTGGTACGTCATGCGTGCCAGCTCAAGCATGGCAAGCTGTAACCTGCTCTTGAACATGATGCGCAGAAATGGCAAAACAGGCATGCAGATGCGGCTAGACATCTGTGTTGCCAGCATGACAGGACAGGCATGCTGGAAACCTTGTATTCAGTGCCCACAGCCAGCAAGTTGTTTTTCTTAGGTCTGCTGTCAAAGCCAAACAAAGTAAGCAGCAAAACCAACAAGATCAGGCATCAAAGTGCCCAATTGCTTTCATGCTGAGCAATCAGCGCTTGTACTGAGGCAATTGGTAAGGGATTTGCTGGTGGTGTACAACACCAATACGCTTTCATCAAATGCTTGCAATGACTCATCACAGCCAGCCGTGTGCATCAGCATGCCAAATCAACAGAACCAGTACCATGTGTGACCACATGTAAGCCTGTCATCAAAGACGTGCCATGCTCAAGTGCCATTAACACCTGATGCAAGGTGCAGCTGTTGCTGACAGATTGAACTTAACGTTTTGAGTCTGTGCAAGAGAGCTGTGATTTGCGGCCTGTCTTACCTGGGTTGAGGACATCGTCAAACAAGTGTATGCAGCCCATCTGGCCATGGAAGGCTGCAAAAGCTGTCCCAAGACCACTCTCCTTGGTGGCCAGGCCAGCTGCAAAGCTGCAGCTGTTCAAAGGCTCTGCAACCTGCAAGCGCAATTGCAGCCATGTGAGAGCCAGTCTCAAAGCTGCACTTTGATGGCATTGTCACTGTTGCAAGCACAGTTGCATACATGAGGCTACTACAAAGCTCACAGACATTCTGCACATCGCACTCATGTTCTGCATACGTTCTGCTGCAAGTTGCATTGAAAGTTGCATGCTGCAGCATCATGAGCAGAGTTTGTGATGCCAGCTGCTTGGAGCCAACTGCTTGTGTGATGACAGATGCTGCTATGACCTGCTTGACAGTTGCCCAGGTACAGCTTGAGGCAGCAATTGTACTATATGTACTCACGTTGGGCCAAAGCTTCTGGACAAGTATAGAGAGTTGCTGATATCTCCTAGCAAGGACAGTGCATCAAATCAAGAGTACAATTTCAGAAGACACAGAAGTGACTGCGGGAACGCAAGAGCTTGCAGGGAACATGCAAAGAACAGCACTTACCTTGGCATACTTGAAGCGGCTGGAGGCCTCAAGGTTGCCATTGACAAACAGGCGCACTACAGATGATGTCAGCGCACTGCCTGTGCTGTGAGCCACCACCACATGATACCATCTGTGGGATTGAAACTGAAATGGCAGGGAGACCTCTGTCAGCTTTGGATTCATGCAGCGGACCACCACCCTGTTGCCTGCAGTTACACCATGCATCTTGTTGAGCGTCAAGGGTTCATATTGGTGACTGCAAAAGCCAACTCAAGCTGCAGTGTTGATGGTGCAGTTGTCAACGAGAACACACATGGCAACAATACGTCACCAAGCACAGGCACAGCAAGATGTAAACAATGTGGGGAGCAGCCTGATGATGAAATCCTGGTTAGTGGTTGAGGCTCAGATGAATGTTTGTTGCTGTGCAACAAGATGAAAGTATTGAGGAAACCACCAGCTCTTTTGTGGAGTCTTTTACAGCTGTCATGTGCTGCGCTTTGCGCCGTCCCAAATCAACATGCAAGATGCACAGGACTGCAGCATCCCTTATGTCACTGCTCTTGCATGCACAAGCAGGCTATTGAAGTGCAGCAATGCACTCCAGCAGGCACACACCTTCCAGTGCTGCTATGACACCCTTTGTGTCAGCACTCCTGTGCAGCAGGGCATACAGAGCCCTGCCAGGTGGGGCTCCAACGCCACCCTGACCCCCTGGAAGGTGTATGCCCACCTCCCCTGCAATCCTCAGCCAGGTGGCAAAGCTGTAGCCTTTGCTGGTGGGTAGCTGCAACGGGGTGGTGCGAAGAATTCCAGCAGAATCAGTGGCAAAGTCAAAGAAGGCTGAGGGGCTGTCGTGGCGGGCCATGGTGCAGAGGGTGCGCAAGAGCAGGGGGGCGGGTGGTGGGGTGTTGTTGGGGCCCTGTCGCTTGAGCAGGCTCAGCACAGCCCGCAGGTCACGCCCTGCAGCCAGCATGCCATATGCTGTGCTTTGCACATTCTGAATCAATAGTACTGTGCCACAGCAGCCTGGCTGCAAGACATATCTGTCAACACATTCAACAATGACAAGAGCGCATTGCATATGCTGTGCTTTGCAAAAGTTGATCCCGGGCAGTCTTGACAAATGTGATATCTGAGCATGATACAGCTGCCAGCAACGTCATAAGGTGCAGCCTGTTGGGGCGTTGACTGGTCAGGCTCAAGCCTCATTTAGGTGTATCTACTAGAGGACCCAGCGGGATGGTAGGACTAGCTGCTGCTTCCTTAATAATGCAGAGGTGGTGTGCAGCTGTGCATCAGATCATTTCAATTGAATTGAAGTGCTGACAGTGTAATATGTGGGGAAATGCTTGCAAGAAGAAGCAAATCGGGATAAGCACAAGTATGGACACCGCGTGAAGTAATGTTGACGTCACAACAAGCTTTGCAAGTGCTGGCAGTGCAAGAGCTTCAGGCCATGTGCACTTGCCTGAAATGCTGTATGCCCCAGTGATCTGCAGGAGGTCTGCAAGCTTTTGCTGGCAATCTGAGGTGGTTTGAGTTGCTGCAAACCAAGTAATGAGCTCACCATTTACACCAGACCTGCGTGTGCACACTCTTCTGCACGGGTGAGATAAACACACATCACCTTGAACGTTGCGCAAGCCCATCAACACAAGACAGCTTGGTGCAATGAATGATTGAGCAGGCTTGCTTGTGGCAGATGCACATCAGCAGATCCGCTTGCCAACAATTGCTCCACTATAGTGACAGTCACAGCTCAGCATGCGTTTACATTGACACTGCACTGCTGAACACACACACGACATCGCCCAATATGGTTGCTTGTATCAAGATGCTGGCTGTGATCAAGGAATGACCTGTCAGAGGCTGATAGGTTGGCCATATTGCCCTGCAACAGCTTCTTCCAAACTGCCAGGCCCTTCAGCTGCAGCTCTGGGGCGGCTTTCCTTAGGCATCGTAGGTACAGCGGCACAGCATCAATGTTTGCAATAATTACAGTCTCGTTTGCATGGTAAGGCCCCTGCAACAGCACACCTTACTGTGACACAAATGTCATAGTGCAAGACAGCCTTGTCATGAACTTGACATGTGAAGTACGGCACAGCATGGCGCGGCACAGCATAGCACATCACAGCAAGGCATGCCACAAGATGGCAGGGGATGGCACCGCACAGCATGGCACGGCACGGCATGGCACGGCACGGCACCGCACATGACAGCACCCACCTCCAGCACCAGATGCAGCAGCTGCCTGAGCACCCCACCAGAGGGTCCAGCTGAGGCTGTGCGGCGCAGCACAATGTTGAGCAGAGTGTCGTAGCCGACTTCAGTCTGCAGGTGCTCTCTGGCGGCCACATTGCCAGCTAGTAGGGCAGTCATGGTGGACAGCACCCTTTCACACAGCTGGGCTCCAGCTTCTGGTGGGTAGTCATCGTTCAACAGGTTGAGCAGCTGCACAAAGCACTGGTACCTCCTGCAGTTAGCACTTGCAATGGTACATGATGAAACAGCTTGATAGTGCTTGCACCACATGCAACTAGCATCTAGCATATGCAGCACGTGAGGAAGCGCCAGCAAGCATCCATATTTGAAACAAAATCAGGTATGCATTTGAGTGATGCTCAATGACTCCTACAGCTTTGTCCTGAAGCTGTTCATAAGTCAGCTGCAAGAACTTCAGCCTTTGCTGAGGCCAGCTGAGGCAGAGCCATGCATTCAGTAGTATGATGCTATGGCCTGTTAGAATTGCAGTCCGGATCATTATAGGCACAGTGAAGGCACGGCAAAGGCCTTTGTATAGCTTCAGACAGCAGCAGCCTCTCAGGCTGCTTCTGCAGACAGATGATTCAATCATGACACCTGCCGGCGCTACACATGGTTTGCATGTCTAGCAGAATGCATAGCTTGGACTTAGATAAGGCACATTCTCATGCCTGAAGAGATTTTGATGCAGCCGTGTGTTGCAGTGTGCCACTTTCTGGATGCCGTCCAGCAGGTTCTCAACCATGCCAAGGCCCTGCTCCTTCCACTGCTGCAGAGCCTGTGGTAGCGCTTGCAGGTAGGCTGAGAACAGCGGCTCCTTGGACAACTCATCATCCTCAGTCACCTTCTCAACTTTCATCAGGCTCACAACCTGCAGTACAAGGGCCGTGTTGCATGACAGGACACCTTTGAACTGGAAGTTGGGAAATGGGGGTCACTCCTTCCTCTGCTGCAGAGCCTGGAGCAGCGCTTGAAGGTAGGCTGAGAACAGCGACTCTTTGGACAGCTTGTCATCTTCAGTCACCTGTTCAACTTTCATCAGGCTCACAACCTGCACCAGAAATGCTGCTCTGCATGGGCAGCTGTGCAGTGCTTCACTTGCCCTGATTGCCTGTGTGGCACTTTATGACCTGCAACAAGTTACGCACCTTTGCTGAGCCTGAGCATGCACAGCAGAACTTGAGCTGACAAGGATAGGTGCAAGCATGTTAATTTGATCAAGGCACAAGTTACTTTACTAACGATACTTGTGTGGTATCAAATGCAGTATGGTATCCACAGCCAAGATGCAAAAAAATTGCCTTCATGCCTTGAAATTGTGAAGAAAAAGTCGACAAACATGAGCAATGCAAGATTTGCTGATGATGATGATCAGTCTTCCACAGATATTTGACCAGCAAAGTGCAAGGCATGTACCATGTTAAGAGCCAGCTTTTGGGTGCGCTCCTCCCACAATAGCCCCAGCAATGCCTTGACAATATCCCACTTGCGCACTGCTAAACGCTGGACATCAGGCGATGCATCCAAGTAGCCTTTCACCAATGTCAACATAGCAGACCGGGCCTGCCACAATGCATGCCCCGCTGTATGACTTGCAGCCTGCATCGCCCAGGTCCATCATCAGTAGTCATGGGTCGACTCCGTGTATATGACGTGGCCTGCTTTCAGGCGCTCAAGGTGCCACAGAGGTTGACTGCAGACTTTGACTGTTACCCCAGGCATAATGTCAGGGACACAAAACGGCAAATGGACAGTGTTTGCACTGATGCGTTGATGTCTACAGTTGCTGTGCAAATTGTTCTGATGAGCTGAATGCTGTGAGCAGCATGCAATTGGAGTGACAGCAATGGCCACAATTGAGGCTGTGTGGTAGGCTGTGACTGAGACAGGCTTTCAAAATTGTTTGCGCGGAAGGATTTTCAAAGGCTTGCTTCAGCATGCCAAGCAAAACCTACCATTGTATGCAGCACTTGGAGTTGGTTGCAAGCCACACCTTGGGTGCATCTGCTTGCTTCTGCTTTTTGATGATGTTTGCAAACTTGCTGATGGCATCCTGCTTGTCCAGAGCCTTCAGGGTCAGCCCTTGGGCATTGTGCAAGATGCGACCCAGGCTGGATGCTGCTACCAGCACCACAGCGGGATCCTCCAGCTTGTCCTCAAGCAAATCAAGTAACTGCACACCATAGTGTTTGTGAGACAACTGTTCTAATCTTGTCTTCAGTACCTGTCAGGCTGGACAGGCACACACACAACAAGCACAAGGACCATGTCTGCAAGCAGAACTGTGCAAGCTGCCCAAGTGCAGAGTAACAGCACCTGCTCACACTCTGCCTCATTGGAGTCCAACCCCGCCAGACATGCTGCAGCCTCAGTCACTCTGACCACATGCTCCCTGAGCAGCTGCAGTGCCTCATACTTTGCGCCTGCATCTGCACTGGTTGCTTGACTCCTTTGCTGACCAGCTGTAGAGTGCTGCTCCTCTGCTCTGGACTGCTCAGCTGTGCCTGCAGCTTTTGCTGAGTCCTGCAGAATTTCCCCATGCGCAAAGTCATCTGCTGGCGGCTGTGAGGGTCTAGGAGATTCTGGGTGAGGCGCTTGTCCTGCCCTGGTCAGTGCATCTTCACTCCTAGGTGAAGCGTTTCTCGTGGAGTGAGCTGCTGCTGCTTCTGTGAGAGTTACTGTTTCTGCTACAGTGACTGCTGAAGGTCGGCTGTGGGTAGCTGATTTGGGTACTGCAGATAGAGTGTGGGAGGCTATTGGAGCCTTGTCTGGATCTTGAGGGGCGGGCTGTGGCTCATGCGTGCCTGTCAGCACATGGAGACACTTTTGAGTTGTGTGCATTCATGTGAACAAAAACTGAGCCCAGTTGGGCTTTTCTGGAACCAAGACATGCACTTTGGAAGGATTCAGTTTTGCGCTGATCGCCTACCAGGACCCCAGAGGTTTATGCACACTACATGAACAGCACATCAGACTGGGCTGCTGAGTGCACACCATTGTAGAAGCAGCTGCAGAAAGCTCCTGAAATGCAGCAACCAAATAAGCTGCCAAGCCAATATAGGGTCAAAGGCAGTCAAAGGTGCATAGATGGATTATGCATGCGTGACTGGCTACCTAAAAGCAACCACCAAGTTGTTCTCAAGCCCATGAGGATGTGCATAACTTACAGGCTGTGTGAGACGCAAGCACATCAAGGGCAGCATCATCTCAAGTGTGCAAGGTGAAGTCACCTGTAGCGTGCCTTGCACTTGCCAGGCCTCCCCAGAAGAAGAAGCATTTGCCATAAGCCAGCTTCCACAGGCCCTCAGCCCTCAAGTGTAACAGTGCAGCAGGCTCAGCCAGCAGCAGTGAAGACACAAAACGCAAGGTGTAGTGCTGCAATGCACAGCTGTCCCAAGTGAGTTTGGCAATGGCCTCTGACTGCAGAGGGTCATCTAGCAACGCTTGACCTTGATGACTGGATGAGTCACTCAAGCGGAAAGCACCCAACATTGCTGATGTCAAGTGCTTCATTAGCCTGCAATGCAGTACATTGACTGTGCAGAGGGCAGCTTAGCAGCCTGCAATGCAAATGCACACTGCTTGAGCAAACAAGAGATGATCAGGCAGCTAATGTTTGCTCACAAAGAGGAAGAGTATACAAAGGTGTAAGGACATCCAATTGCACAAACATCTGTGCTGCAGCCTGCAAAGGACTGCAGCAATGGGCATTCCAGTGCAGGCTGTGTTCTACGCAGCGCAGGGACAGTTTTAGCACAGGCAAGGCATTGTTGTTGGCCCTGCCTAAAAATGTTTGCATGCCAGAGTCACAGGCCAAAAGCCATCATGAGCAAGGCTAAAGAGCTGTACAAGCTAGAGGACCACTTACATGTCTTGAAGTGGCAGGTCCTTCCTGGCCTCCCTCATGCTGAGCCATGATGCAGATACAGCAAACAGTTCCTCAAGCTTCTGGCAATGCGGCTGATGCTGGTATCCGGAGGAAGCATGCTGAGCATGCTGTGGAGCATGCACAGTGTGTGACTGCTGACTGGAGGTCCCTGCACGCTGACTGGTGCCGTCACGGCTGGACTGAGATGCATCTGCAATCCACAGCAAGGCCTTGTTGCTGCTGCCTCACAATGCAAGCGTGAGCAATAGTGCAGTTTGATGCAGCATGCACAGCACATGTTAGATCATGCTGTCACATGCATTCAGTACTCTGGGGACAAGCTGTGCCAAGTATTATGATGCCAAACAGCAGGCAGCCATAATGACGTAGTGACAGCATGTAAGCAAATTGCTGGTACATCTCTGCGTTTGCGGTGCAACCTGATACAGCGAATGCCACACCCTTTGTACCAAAGCACACAGCAAACGCAGACATGTACGCATCAAACGCCAGACATATCCTGCATGCAATCATGTGATGCGCATGACAAACTGCGCACATTTTTGCATCTGCCAGCAGCATTGTGCAGCAATAGACTCAGGGACAAGCTTAACATGACAAGCACCTGCTGACGTATCTTGTGATCTTTTATGTTGCAGTGACTTCAAGCCCCCTTTTGGGGAGCCGTTTAAGCTTGGCGAGTGGGGTCTGGGCTGATGCGTTGATGCCTGGCGGGCTCCTTGTGTTGCAGCTGGAAAGGTGAATGCTGTCCATTGCATCAGCTGTGTGATGCGTGCCAAGCCATTGGCGTCGATGAAGGTTTGCAGGTTGTTGATGTTGTGCTTGATGGAGGCACCAATCTGCAGGTGCAAAATGTAGCAGGGCATTGTTGTGTCAAAAACGCCACCTTTGCCAACGTTATAAGTGCAAGCCAGGTGCAACTTGGGGTGTTCAATGATGAACTGCAACAAGGCAGTACAGAGGCAGCATCGCTTGACATCTGGACCCTATGCTCAGTGGTTCCTTGAAAGGGTGCCTGAGCAGAAGGACTTGGCGCAAGCATTGATGCTCTGCATTGCACTGGATTGCCACAGTTGCCCCATGAGTGCTGCTTGCAGAAGGTGCCAGAACTGCTTCTGCCATTGTTTAGGCAGCATGCACAAAGCCAGATATGCACCTACAAGTGAAAACTGCCCTTCATTTGAAGCCCGTTGGTTACTGCCTGCTTTTGTGAGCATCAGTCATGAACAAAGCAAAGGGCCATAGCAGGCTTCACAAACTCAGTGAGGAGAAAGACATTGTGAACAAGGCCGGCTTACCACTTGCAATGTGAGCAATTGAGATGTGAGCTCAGCCTGTGTTGACCTTATGCCAGGCATCGCAATGACATACTCTGGTGCATAGGGCTCCTGAGGATCAGCCGTAGGCGTCCAGCGCTTGACAGGCCAGCCAAGACCTCCAGTCAGCATCTGCACACAAGATGGCCTCACACAGAAATGTGCATGCCAGCTCATTTGAGCCTGCTGCCATGTCATTAGGGAGCACCTTTTCAGACTTTGGATTGTGTTGCCCTATGCCAAACACCTGAGACATGGCCAATGTAATGAGCAAGGTGTTCTTAGTTCTCAACTTGTGTGTTTCCATATGATGAGTCTGAGGCATGTCCAAGGTGCTTGCAGCGGTGAACTCACCAGCAAGCCATTCTTGTCTCGGTCTCGGCTCTGCATGTGGCCCTGAGCCTGCCTGCTGGCAGTCACAAAGCCCAGCAGACACTTGAGGGTGAGATGCTCCCATTCCTCCACCACAGTGGCACCTCTGGACCTGCATGCACATGCAAGTCCATGCGGTACAATAACAGCAGACTCAGAACATACAGGCAAGGTTCATGCAGCAGTACAAGAGCAGACTGAGCACATACAAGTAAGCCCATGCAGCATGAGCAGAGCGTACCGCTGACAATACAGCAATCTTGCATGCATTGATGCCTTGATGACAGCATCCTGCCGCAATGCTGTCCATGCAGGACACGTCGTGTCTTTGTGCCTTTGAGGTGTAGCAATGCAAGCTAAAATTCAGAGCCATATCTGAGATTGCCAACATCAAGGCAAGTCCATCCGGCTGATCTTCCTGGGGCAGAACGGTGCCATTCAATATTGTTCAATCGGCTTGGGAGCAGCGTAAATGAGTTTCTTGTCAAAGCATGGCAGGTAGCATGAGACAGAGACCATATGGGCAGCTGAGTCACCTGAGCAGCTGTAGCGCAGCTAGCAGCTCCAGAAGCAAAGCTTGCAGGTGGTTGTCCAGCAGCGGCTTCACAATGCGCTCCATCTGCTCTGCTTGCCCCTGTGATCCTGCACCACAGAGCATGCACATCACGTGTCTAGCTGGGCCTGCTGAGCCTGTCTAGCACGCGTTTTGTTGATGACGTTGGGACTAAGATCGATCACAGTCAGCTCCTGGCTTTGCCGTCACATGGGTTGCAAGTTAGCAGCAGCGCAGATCTGCAGATGTCAAGGCATGCCTGCAACTTAGGGTTGATCAGCAACTGCAGGACCTACTGCTGCACTGCATTGAGATCATATGTGGGCATCCAATCTCTCGTGCGATGTCTGCCATTTGGAAGCAGTCAAGACCCTGTGTATTTCTGCAAATGCAACGGAACATGCAAATCAGCCACAGACACAGCCAGGCATGGTCAAAGTGACAGTAACATAAGAGCAGACCTGGCTGAAAGTAGTCAGTGCTGCAGTAGTGTGCTGGAGCTGACAGGTAGGCTTGCATGGCGCCTTGACTCTGCCTGGCACAGTACTGAAGGCTTCGGCTGGCAAAGCTGTTGACAACAGCCACCAGCATGCCAAGCAGAGACTGCAGGAATGACAGCTGCGGCTGGACATGGTGAAGGCTGTCTTGCACGCCAATGATGGCAGCCTGAGTGTTGAGCCTGCTGATTGCTGCCTGCATGACCAACTGCCCTTCAAGACGTGCAGCACCCTGTTGAAAAGTTAATGCTGCACACACAAGGGCTGTGTGCATCACTGCTTGAATGACAGCAGCATGACGCTGCTCAGGAGCTCTTCTGTTTGACTGAGATTATCAGCTGCAGCTGCATACTTAATCCAGTATATGCGCCTGACCAGCCAATCTGTTGGACATGTGTGGATTTCAGTGCATGCCGTTTTCTGATAGAGCGTGCAGAATTTGGTCATGTATGCTTCTGCTGACAACGGGATTACAATGTCATGGCAACAAAGTAGGTCTCAGGCTGCACTCTTTTCACATGTGAGATCTGACATTTTACCTTGAGACCTTGAGCCAGAACAGGCAAAAAGCCAAAGCTGATCAAGCGCTGCCTGTTGGCATGGGATTGAGTCAGGATGAGGATGACCTCCAGCAGCTGCACGCCCACCACAGCTTGCATCTCATCCACTGTGGCCTGCTGCTTGCGCACCACTGCAATCACCACTTGCAGCAGCTTTCTACTTTTGCACCCAAGATCTGGATGGGACTATGACTGATCTGTTTGCGCATGCTTCTGCTTTGTTCTTTGTTACACATACTAGTGTATATCAAGTACTTTACATGTGACCTCAACATGCCTTGCAATGACATTGAATAATCTCCTTCAAGGCAAAGACTGCAACTTAAAGCGTCCTGTGTCCTGTGTTGCATATGATGATAAGCAGCAGGCTTGCAACACTTTTGCTGCTCGGTTTATTCTGCGTGCACGAGATGCCGTGAGATCTCCTGCGACATCATTGCAATGGTAACAAGTCGGCATGCTAGGATCAAACCAGGCACACTTTCTTTGCCTGACAGCTGGACGTGTTTCACCAGAGGGATGGAGACAAGTCTGACTGACACATGCTTACATGCCATTTGAGTATCTTGGGTCTCATGTTGCAACACTACACGACAGGCAGCAAGGCTGACCTTGGCTGAGGTCATTGGGCAGCTGTTGAAGCGGGAGCAGCAGCCCTTGCAGAACAGCAGCTGGATGCCCTGCCCTGCAGCCAGAAGCCCTGCCAGAGGAGAAAAAACCCCTTGCAGCCTGGACTCTAGCCATTGGGCTTGACCCTTGCTTGCCTGGTTGCTGTTCTGAGCCTGCGTGGATGCAACAACTGAGTGATGACGTACAATCATGACTCACAGTGTGAGCTGAACATGCTGAAGTGCCAAAGGGCTGCTTTCTCAAGTGTTTGCTTGAGTGGACCTGCTGGTGAACTGCAGCGTGTAGCACTGCAGCATGCCTAGAAGTATAGCTCTGCACCAATTCAAATCACAGCAGAAAGGAAACATTAGATACTGCTCTGGTTGATGTTTTCAAGCTTGGCTTGCATGCATGCTGAAGGACGGCAAATGCAGGAGGGGTTTCCTGTTGAGCCTGTACGTATGATCAAAGGCACCAGCAGGGCAGCGTGTCACACCTGACTTTGGCTCATCGCTTCCTTGCCAACCATTGAACACCTCTTGAAATTGGTCAAGAAACTTTTTCAAGGCTGCCTTTGAATACTGCAGCAGACACAGGTGATGCTTTGTATGACCTGAAGCACGGCAAAACAAAGTGCTCTCAGGCGTACCCTGCCATCTACTTGCACAGAGTGCTCGTACTCCCGCCAGAGCCAGGCCAACTTGGCCTCAGCAGAGTTGGATTCACTACATTAGCATCACGCCAGCTAAGGGTTGTCAGTAGGCATGTAGCGATTGCGATGCCGCCACCGATTCCTTCTTTTCGTCGATGGAGATGCGTTAACTCACTTAAACGAGGTCTCCGCGAGTCCAGCTTGTGCGGGTTGCTGCGCGGGGTTGGTAGCAGCGGTTTGATTGTTATCATTTTTGCCAAATAGAGTCCCGAGCAAAGACTTTGCAAACGCCATTGGATGGTCAGATGTCAGTCATAGTCGGCGAAGTTGATCGATCACGCGCGCCCGCTCGCTTGCCTAGGCTTGTGATCAAGCTTCCCGGCATGCACACAGGTATGACCTGCAATTCTGGCTGTGCAGCGCTGCGAGAAATGAGGTCTGGGGTACAGTCTTCGCGTGCTCGTCTGTGCATCGCACGGCGAAATTTGCCATCTGCTGCGTCCAGCTTTCAGATATGTCTCCGGGAGTGAAGCTGTGTCGTTCAAGCGCCCTGCATAAGGTCAAGTGCCCTGCTGACGACTCGAAGCCCCTACGAGCGCTTAGCGAGAGCGTTGTTGAGACCAGCGTCCAAGCAAGTTGACAGCGAAACACAATGTGCTCGTAGGCTGCTAAAAGCAAGTGGTAACGCCGGACAGGCGATAGGTCGCAATGACGCACAGCAGCTTGCACTGTCACAACACTTGCCACTTCTTTGAGAGTCGCAGACCGCAACGACGGCTGTCAGCTCGAGCAGACAAGCATACACGATGTCGTGCTTTCAGCAGCAGGTCAGCCAACTTGCTCCTGCAGGTGATACACCTGAACCTTTGCGAGCCCAGCCCTATTTCTGGTAGCGGCATGCATGGGACTTGACTGCCTTCATCTTCTGTTCAGGCTCGAGCGCAAGGACGGTGCAGAACGCAATGCGCATATTTCATCGATCGAAAGTTCCTTGCGAGAGCTGCGTCACGGGCTAAGCGCGGCTGCAGGCGGTGCATTGGCATCAGTGATAGGCCTGCTTAGCATCGGAGCTTTACCATCAGAAGCTGTGACAACCGAGCAGCTGCTGTTTCTGGAGGCTTGGCGGGCTGTGGACCGAGCATATGTTGACAAGAGCTTCAACAATCAAAGCTGGTTCAGGGTACACCTGACTGATGTACATGTTACTCTTTCATCCTACACAGCATGTCAGCATGGCATGTGCCTTGCAGCTTCGAGAACAGTACCTCAAGACTGAGCCAATGACCAATCGCACTGAAACATACGCAACCATAGCCAAAGCCATCAAGACTTTGGATGATCCTTACACCAGGCTGTTTGAGCCCAGTCGGTATCAGGCTCTCAAAAGGGGCAATCAGGGGTCAGTCATTGGAGTGGGTGTTGAAGTGGGCGTCAGTGAAAAGTCAGATAGCCAGCTCGTGGTACAAACTCATCCTTGCAAGCTAAAGCTGTCGAATGTTTTGGGCGGCCCACAGCCCTCCTCATGCGCCTAACTTCAATTATGTGAATATGGAGCCCATCTCATCAAGACTGCAGTAGCTTGTGTTCCCATATTGCAAGACTTGTCTTGCTGAGCAACCTCAGCTGTGGAAACAATAGCCCATCAATGGCAGCAATGATTTTGTGCAAGTTCTGTTCTTTTTGAACCGCAGCAAATTGAATGATGCACATCAGCACATACTGATTGCAGTCTCCTGCCCTGCCCTAAATCATTTCTGACACAATGTCACACACATCCTGCCATGCATGCAAACACAGCACAAATAAGCACACTTATCAGTCTTGAGGACCAAAGTCGTCACAATGACTGAGAGCATATACGCAGGTGGTTACTCCAGCTCCTGGTGGCCCAGCAGAGAAGGCAGGTGTGAAGGCAGGGGACACCATCATATCTATAGGTGGCAAAGCCACCAAAGGCCTGTCCATCTTTGATGCTGGTGATTTGTTGCAAGGCCCTGATGGCTCTGAGGTAATATACCTCTCTATGGCCTGTGTCTCACTCTGCATACTCGGTACATACATCATCGTAACCATTGTTGGAAAGCAATGCAGACCCAAGGAATTTGAGTATGAGTGCGTTGATATACACTCTGTGGACAGCAACACTATCCTTCAGCAGCTGTCAGTGCATGCAGCCACGTGTCGTCATTGTTGATGGAGCCCAATGTGCTTGTCAAGATCAGCTGCCATGCGGCCATGCTGCCATGCGGCCATGCTGCCAAGTACAGTGCAACAATGCAGTCAAGCCTTGTGCGTGAAACGCATGCAGCTTGAGCAAAATGTGCACTACAATGCTGCTGTGCATAACAGACAAGCACAATTTGTGAGCAAACATTTGCCTCAGTTCCCGCGCCAATGTGGGTCAACACATATTTGCATTGCTCAGCAAGGCCTGATGAAATGGACAAGTTCTCTACATCAAGCCCTGCACAAAATGCAAATGCCTGCCAGCAGGTGACACTGGAGGTGTCGTCTTCTGGCACTGGGCCCCGCACATACACACTGACCAGGCAGCGCATAGCAATCAAGCCCGTGACGTCACAGATGTGCGCGCCTGTCAGCAGCACAGTCAGCTCTGCTACTGCAAATGGGAAGCTGGCGTATGTAAGGGTGGCCACCTTCAACAAGCAGACAACAGAAAGTGCCAAGGCCGCTTTGCGGCAGCTCAAGGCTGATGGTGCTGCTAGGTCAGCATCTATGCCTTTCTTATGCAGAAGAAGTCTTCTGCAAAACTGCTTGTGTGAGATACCACAGGCATGAACCTGGCTGCATTAGTGTATGCTAGGCAGCTCAAAGCAGAATGTACGGCTAGATCAGTGTCTATACCATTCATCTAGTAAGACAGAGGTCTTCTGTGAGGCTGCTTCTATGGCCACAGTGTGCATGCATCTGCTTCAACTTTTGCGCTCTAGGCAGTCCCAAGCAATCAGCTTCTAGTGCTGCTAGGTCAGAGTCTGCGCTGCTCATATACTTCTGCCTGTTCTGTGCATTGATCTAGCAGCTTATTGGCATGCCATATGGCTGCAGGGACTCGACGCTGCTGCGTCGGCATCTGTGCCATGTCAACTGTTGCACAATTCAACGAAGTCAAAGTGTAGGCAATGCATGCTGTAGCTGTATGAAGCAAAAGCGGGCTGATTTGCAGATAACCTGTGCAAAGCAACAACTGGCTTGGCTGCAAACTGTGAAGAGTAAGGTCAGCAGGCTGCAGGTATACTGCAGATATGTCCGAGATGTGCAGAGCCAGACAAGGCTGTCTGAAATAACTCGAGGCTGTGTGACACTACATCCGGCTTTGTATCAAAAGTCGAGGTTGTGCAAAGCAGGTTACAGCTGTGTTGCAGGTATGTCCTAGATGTCAGAAACAACGGCGGCGGGTCTTTCCCAGCAGGTGTAGAGTTGGCGAGAATGCTCATAGACAGCGGCGACATAGTGCTCATAGCTGACAGTCAGGGGGTGATTGACTCATATGAGGCCACTGGCACAGCCATTGACAGCAAGGCGCCAGTGTCTTTGCTTGTCAACAAGGGGACTGCAAGTGCTTCTGAGGTAAGCTAGTGATTTCAGTGCACGTTTTTGGTTGTGTGAGCCCATGGGCATTGTTTTGGAGAGCAAGGCGCCAGTGGCTCTGCTGGTCAACAAGGGGGCTGCAAGCGCTTCTGAGGTAGGCTACTGATTGCAATGCGTATCTTGACTTGCATGAGGTCATGGGCACCGTCATCAACAGCAAAGCACCAGTGTTGACTTGGTCAGAATGCTCATAGACAGCGGGGACACATTGCTGACAGTCAAGGGGGCCTTGCAAGATAATGAATGAGCTACCGTTGCTGGTGAGAGCACTTTTGGCAAGTGCCTGACACAGACCATCATAGAGTTGTCAGATGGTTCAGCTGTGTCAGTCAGTGCGTCCAGATCCCAGACACCTGCTGGCACTGACATATGTAAACTGGGTATTGCATGGTTGCAGGTCCTTGCAGGAGCTTTACAAGGTAATGCCCTCATCAGCAATGGTCGAGCTACCATTGCTGATGAGGGCACTTTGAAAGGGCCTTGTACAGACCATTGTAGATTTGTGACAAGGATCAGCTGTGTCTGTCAACGTTTGCAGATACCAGCTTCACATACATGTTGGCACTGACATCAATAGAGTGGGCTGTGCATGGTTGCAGGTCCTTGCCGGAGCTTTGCAAGATAATGGTCGAGCTACCATTGCTGGTGAAGGTACCTTTGGCAAAAGCTTGATACAGAGCATTGTGGAGTTGTCAGACGGATCAGCTGTGTCGGTCACTGTGTCCAGGTACCAGACACCTGCTGGCACTGACACTTCCAAAGTGGATTTTGCATGATGGCAGGACTTGGCGGGAGCTTTGCAAGATAATGGTCGAGCTTTCATTGCTGGTGAAGGTACCTTTGGCAAAGGCTTGATACAGACCATTGTGGAATTGTCAGACGGATCAGCTGTGTCGGTCACTGTGTCCAGGTACCAGACACCTGCTGGCACTGACACTTCCAAAGTGGATATTGCATGATTGCAGGTCTTGGCGGGAGCTTTGCAAGATAATGGTCGAGCTACCATTGCTGGTGAAGGTACCTTTGGCAAAGGCTTGATACAGACCATTGTGGAGTTGTCAGACGGATCAGCTGTGTCGGTCACTGTGTCCAGATATCAGACGCCTGCTGGCACTGATATCAACAAAATTGGCATCAAGCCTGATATATTGTTAGAGGACCAGACAATATTGCCATCTGATGCAGAAAACTTCTGCAAAGTCATTTCCACTCCATCAGCACCCAAGCTTTTCAAGTGATCAGCAATAACAGGATCCACGTTCAACGCCATGATGCATGCTGTTGTAAGCGAAGATGACTGTACATCTTGAACCAGTAGGGATGGAGTTGAAGCACAGTGTATGGTGAGAAACAGCTTGACTGTCTCAGTCCAGTGTAGCGATTTTCGGTCCTTGCCAAGCATTCGGTGGTTAGTTTTATTCTGCCTTTGAAACATGCAGTCCATGCCGTGCCCTGAACGATTCATCATGCCACCAGACAGACTTTGTGAGGCAAGCTTGAACTAGCTGCCGTCCTTCGACGTGTCATTGAGCAATACCAAGGGGTGCTGCGGCTTTTGAGGTGAAAAGCCTCACATTGTTGAGCTGCGAATGAGCCAGGGCATGATCTGACGGCCTGGACATGATGCTGTCTTACAGTAAGAAACAGGCGGGACGGCTGGCACTTGCGTTCAGAGATCTCTAGTATGCATGCGTGCAGGTGCAAATTGCACTTGTTGGGTTGAAAGAGGCTCTGAAAAGACCAGCAAACATGGCATGATCAACATCATGGTGCTCACATTCCACAGTGGTTTGTGTGGCTTGCAACGCTTCCTCAGCACCATTGTACCAACACAGGCCTGCTACCACTGATCCAAATGCAGCTAGCAATGGCTATGCATGCATGCTGTTCAACACCTGGTGGAAAAAGGCAGACCTGGAGGAATGCCAGCGCCTCTCTCGCGGCCTTGCGAGCAGCTTTCAGACTGTGCAGCAGAGTCAAATGCTAGTGCAGTCGTACTGGCTGAATCGATGCCAGCGCCTGACAACAGTCATGTAGTCTGTCTGGCCAAAGAATCTGTTCTTTTTGACAGATTGTGCTGCAACACTGTAGTGTATGAGGAAGCTTGACTATGAACAGTGCCTTAGAGCTGCGCTGAGCAGCTGTGACAGCTGGCAACTCTTCTTCGCAAGCAGGTGTAGAGACTGTCAGTTGTTCCCCATGCAGCTGACTAGTCACAGATCTGCTGTGCATGCGATGTGCCCATGCTGTATATGCAATGCAAGCGACTGCCGCAGTGTAAACTGGTGTGCCAAGCTTGCTTTGATGGCACACAGTAGCTTTAATTACATGTGCATCTAGGCATTGCTTGGGTAAAGCATCACTCGTACTCTGCCTCCCTGCAGCACGTACAATGTGTGAGCCATGCATCAGCAGACACCAAAAAGATTGCAGCATGCTCAGTGGCACACGCTTTGTAAGTCAATGTATTGCATGTATACTGTGTGAGCCATGCATCAGCAGACACCAAGAAGGCAGCATGCTTGATGACACACAATTGAAAGTGAAGATAGTGCATGTATACTGTGTGAGCCATGGATCAGCAGACACCAACAAAGAATGCAGCATGCCTGATGACACACGCTTGTAACGTCAACGTACGGCATGTATACTGTGTGAGCCATGCATCAGCAGACACCAACAGAGTGCAGCATGCCTAATGACACACGCTTGTAAAGTCAACGTACTGCATGTACACTGTGTGAGCCATGCATCAGCAGACACCAAGAAAGAGTACAGCATGCCTCATGACACACGCCTTTGATGTCAAGACACTGCAGGCAAGCAGGAAGACTTTTACAAGTACTCAGGCACACTCACCAAAGACATGGGTGGTAGGTTCTTCCTGAACTTTGCTCTTACAGCACCAATGTTGCCATGCGCCCGTGTGACCTGCAAGTTGCAGCACGTCTCCATCAGCACTTTGGGCAGAGAGATGCTGACCATCATGCTGACGGACATACTGGCCGCTATTCAGAGTCTGCAGCGGTCGCTGGAAGTTGCTGCTAAGGTCAGCCAGTGTTTGGCGTTATGGAAACTTCAGAGCTTGAACAGCTTACTTTGCCCCAGATGACCCTAAACTTTGAGCCTTTCCTCTCTGTCTTGGCTTTGTAAATGTATGCTATTCTTTTGCCTAGGTAGAAAGGTGTCTCAGCTTTGCTGTTGACGTTGTCGATTTTGATCAATGAGGTGTGGTTTGTTTGGTTGGACTTGCCCCTGCAGTAGGAAAGTGCTGATCGAGGCCAAAGCACACGGCAGCAACAGCACAAACAGCTGCACCCATACCTCTTGTATCCCAAGACCGAGCCTGGAACGTACAGCCTGCGAGACATATCAGGCAAAGCTCAGCATAAACGGCAGGTAAGCTGAAGATCAGTCCGTACGCCAACTATCAGTCATCACAAACACCTGATGCGCTCGCCGGTCTTCACCATGCTGATTTGAACTTCGAAGATTCACACTCGACGCCTCCTGCGCCCTTGCAGCGAAAGAACCCCGAAGTGCACTGCAGAACGCCGACACTGCTCGGTCTATAGCTTTTAGAGTCCCTTGGCAAGAAGAAGAAAACGGCGCCCCTTTCGCAGTACGAAACGCCAACATCGCCATTAAGTGCCGAACACTTGACTTCCGACACGGCGAAGCATCGCATGAAGACAGCGGAGCGAATATTGAATTGCAGTGTAGAGGCCTGGTACCCAAGGTTCAAAACTTTCAGCTTCCGCAGTCAGATCGTCCCTCTACCGAAAGACTTTGTAGACTACCTAGTGCAAGACGGTATATATCTGCCGGAAGGCAACTCGGCGGTGCGCTTTCGACTTCCAAGCACCTGAGCAGCTTTATTGCTTTTGCCAAATCTGACGTCAGGCTTCAACTTGCAGCTGCCGAAGCGAGCTAGCCCTGATCAGAGTGCACTCCAGGACGAATACAGAGACTGGAGTGACGAGGACTCGTCTGATTCCGACGAGCATGCTCAGCAGGTGTTGATATAAAAATGCAATCATGTCCTCCCGTCAAATGCTTCTCATATCAAGTCGCAACCGGGCAAAACTGACGTCAAGTTGGCTCTGAATGCTGTGCAGGCCAGACAGTTTTCTGAAATTCAGGCCAGCATCCAGCAGGCAATCGAGGATTTGGGTGGCAGTGTCATACCAAAGCTGAACTGGAGCTGTCCCAAGGTATCAAGCACATCCTGCAAAATAGTTGCCTGGCAACAACAGAGTTATCACGTTCGGCCGGCAGTGTGTCAACTGCCCTTCCTGCCCTTCCTGTTGAACAATTGAACAAGTCTACAGCCATGAGTGTACACAGCTCATGAGCATCTCAGATCAAAAGACAACTGACCAGCATCACATTCCTCATGTGCATTCGCAGGGTGCAACCTCAATCAAAAGAAAACTGACCAGCATCACATTTCTCGTGTGCGTGTGCAGGATGCAACATGGGTGACAGCCAGCAACAGTCTCAAGTGCAGCAATGCAGATGAAGTGCTGCTGCTACTGAAGTCTTCTGACAGAATTGCCCATGACATCTGCAATGCTTTTGATGGCTGCAAAGACAATACGCCACAGGAAGTGAAATACTTTCTGGTCCTCAAGAAGTACTATGACCTCAAGCCTGAAAGAGAACTCAGATGTTTCATCAAAGACCATGACCTCATCGGTAAGCATCCTTGTGCCAGTGAGAATGTATGTCATGATCATAGCAGTGATATGTTGCATGTTCTAGCACAGCATCTACGTGTGTGGCTCAAGTCCTGTCTTGCCAACGAAAGTGACGAGGGTCCAGTATCATAATCACCCTACGTCAATGACTCCTTGAGCTGCTAAGTGCTTGCACACCTCATGTTGTCATGTATGGCATCATAAGCTCAGCAAGCATTATGATTTGCCTAGAGGACAGTACATAGTTGGCCTCTTATACAAGCTGCAAATCCTTGTGCTTCAGGTGTGTCACAGCGGGACGTCACTCAGCATTACCCTGCTCTTGCTGATGAAGTTGATGAGCTTGAAGAGATGATCCTTGAGTTCTTTGAAGAGCATGTGCAGCACAAATTTCGAGACCCTGACTGTAAGTTGTCATGTCCTTGATTGTGCTCATTAAATATGCGTACGCTGCAGATTCTGATGCACCATGCACTGCTTCTTGTGCAATGCATTTAGTGAGCTTAGGCCCACAACATCTCAACTGCAGTATGTTCCTGCAGTTTGCAAACCGGGTTCAGCAACTTTCAACATTTCTCGCCTGGCCAGGATGAAGCAGGAAATGCATTGCATCACTGCAGTGCATCAACGCATTGCCCAAACGGATTGTGTATTGGCTGTGCTGAGCTTGTCTGTGTGTGGTGAAGCCTTTGCTCTTCTGCAGATACTATGGACATTTATGTTGCCACCAATGGCACAATAAAGTTGATGGACTTCAACCCTGTCGGTTTATCAACCGCACCCTTGTTGTTTGACTGGGATGAACTGGGTTACAGTGAGTGCCTTCTGCCTTTCTGCATGTACACATAGTCACTGCCACTGTGTAGGGCATACAGTAGCCTTGTTGGCTGGCTAAAGCATGTGAGGAACTGCTTCTCTTTCTTCATGCTTTGTTCATGGTGTATCATAGTGTCAGATTGCATTGGCTCTCACCCCAAGCATTGTTGCCTTTTGCACCAGTGCTGTTGCTCAAGTGATTGTACACCTGTGCACGCAATGTATCCCAGGCCAGCTAAGCTGATATGTGTGATCATGATCCCTCAAATACACTCAGTGTCAGGCTGTTGCATTATGCCTGGTCATCAAGTCAGACATGATGCTCAACCGTGTATGTGCGATTGCAGGCACTGGTCAAGATCAACGTACACCTGAGCCACAAGTGCAGAGTCAAGGAGCTGCTGCCCATTCTATGCACAACAGAACAGCTAGCAGCGATAGCAATGTAGGTTCTGCCAAGCCATTGGACTTTCGAATACTCACAGAGCCAGTTGCAATGCGGCCCAACAAGGGCGCATATGGTGTGCCATACGACCTGGTGGACACATCTCATGGCAGTGCAATGTCAGAAATGCTTCAGCAGCTACAGGAAGCTGACAGTGCATTGTCTGCAATGAACATTATGAACCAGAGCATCAAGAGCGAAGAGTAGAACTGTATCACAGCTGTGTCAGTGGAGTGATCTGTGATCCGATCAGAGTAATCAATTATCATAGTGTGACATGTATTGCATGTGACACAAGTTACAGAGGCATCGTGGTCTTGCACTTCAAGCAGCCGGCACAAACTGTCACAGCTAGCCAGCTGTCTGTTGCAGTGAGTGCAATTGAAGTCTTCAGTGACAGCACAGTTGGATGTGCTTAATGGAAAAATGTATAATATATTAAAAATGTAAAAATGAATCGTACTCAAAACTCTTTAGTGATGTCAGCAGTCAGTAGGTCGCCTGCCCTTAGCACTGGCAAGACATATTTGCATCTCTGATCAGGCCTCCGGTCATAATCTGCCAGTTACTGTCAGTAATGCATCAGCCCCTGGATTTCGACACAGCTAAAGTGAATGCAGACATCTTATCTCAGCAGGGTGTGTCATTTGTCATGCTCAGACATGTATCAAAAAGGAGTTACGCATCATTTCACAAATATGGACAGCATTGGACTCACTGATTGGAAAATGATTGTTTCCTGCAAAAGGATAGGAGCTTGGCCAAGAAGCATTGCATGGCCAACTGTGTGTCATGAGACACCAGCGTGACTGCACACAGCCATCTTGGTTTGAGCTCAGGGCTATACATGAAGATGCCGCAAGTGATGCTATGCCCCAGCTGGCATTGTGACTATGATCTGAACTTATTTGCAGCTGGATTGATCTGATCTGTGCTGTGCCACTTCTTGCGCTGCTGCTGGCGCTTACAAGCAACAATGCACTGGTAAAGACTTCCACGCGAGCTGCAAACATACACCTGAAACAGACAAGGTAGCAAGGTGCTGTGGACTCTGCTGCGCAGCTGCACACCAAGCAAGAGGTGTTGCCCACATGCTTAGTCAGCCAGTCAGGAGTGGCAAGAGATAATGCATCAAGATGCCTCTGACCATGATGAGCTGTGCTGCCCCTGCATTTGCTTTTTGATGAGCTGCAGGTCATTCACTTTAGACCCAGTTTGGCAGGGCTTTGTTTATGCAATGATTTGCTGCCTTGTGTGGCAGCGCAGCTTGGCAAGGTCTTCCCCTTTTACGGCAGTTTTTGCTGTTCTCTCCACTGTCCTGCAGTCACATTGTGGCTTAGCCGTCAGTTACATTGATGTTTGCTGTTACTGGGCCTTTGGCACCATGTGACTGTGACAAAGACAAGGTGGCGCGCACCTGTCAGCATGCCGCACAGCGTCTCCCTGGACACGGCAGCTGCTGTCACTTCTGCCAATGTGGCAAGGGCGTTCAGCGAGGCCAGAACCAAGCCAGCGCCACTCCACCAATGGCAAGCAAGCCACCAGCGCAGTCACCTATACAGAGCAGATGACACTCTCACATTTATGTCTACTTTTTCTGGAGATCGACTTTTTGGTAGTTGAATATTGGTGTATGCAATGTAAGTTGTTGACAGCACTGAGGCTGCTGGCAACTGATAGAACGACAGCATGATCAGCTGAACCAGTCTATGCAGTAATGAGGTACCTTTGTCAGGACGGTCTTTGTCGACAACCCAGCCCCACAAGAAAGACAACAGAATGAAGAAGCCACCATAGACGGCATACAACCTTCCGAAAGTTGGAGGAGGTTGAGCTGTTGGGATGAAGCCATAGGAGACCAACGTCAGGCAGCCCGCAGCCGCAAAGGCGGAGCATTTTTGATCCATCCACCAGTGTCTGCCTTGAACATGCACTCTACCCCTTACGGCTTGCCATACGAGCCAGCCACCTCCGATTTCGGCTAAGCCAGCGACGAGAAACAAGAAGATTGACAACACTATTTTCGGGGCTGTCCAATGAAAGCCGTCTGAGCCATAGCTGACAAGTTGTCTCAACGAGACTGCCAAGGGCTGATCCAGTGCCCAAACACTTGACGCCCGCCCGAGCATAGCTTGGCGATTATTGTCTCCTGTAGTGTCAAGGTCAGTGACTGCAGGCCTTTGAAGCTAGTAACGCTGGGGCTGTTTGGCCTTTCTGGACCCCTGGCGTGAAGGTGTGGAGCAACGAAGTCAACGTGACCTAACGATCAGCTTTCGCGCAGTTTATGATCATCACTCTGTCGCGTTAAACCAAGCCGTTTGTGTCACGATCAACAGCAGGTGGGTGCACGCTCGGGCCGATATGAGCTCGGTGAATATAGAAACAGCAGACAGTCCATCGGAAAGCAGGCAGCCCGCACAACAGTTCCACTGGACCCCGTTGAAGTTCTGTCAGTCCATTACTCTGTTTGTATTGTCAGCAGCTGCAGAAGTCGGTGGGGGTTGGCTCATTTGGCAGTCCATACGAACTGGGAGACCGTGGTGGTGGGGCCTCTTGGGCAGTGTGACGTTGATCATATACGGTTTCATTCCCACTTTTCAGCCACTCGACCAATTTGGCAGAACATTTGCAGCCTACGGCGGGTTCTTCATCGTGTACTCCTATGGATGGGGCTGGCTGCTGGACAACGAAAAACCTGACACAGGCATGTCATGGAGAAGCTCCTGACTGTTTGCTGCTAAAGGCTGCACAGCTGCTTACTGCCAAGGTCGCTGGAATGCCCCTCATGCTTGCAGGAGACTTTGCTGGTGCTGGCATAGCATTGGCTGGAGTCTGTATCTGCTGGTTTTGGCCCCGCAAAGTACGGACTGACTGATAGACTTGCATGACACAGAACACCAATGAGCAGCTCAGGATACAGTGGCCAATACATGCTCAGCAGCTCACAGGGGCACACTGCGAGGCTTGCACACTCACAACAGCTGAACAGACAACCACAGCCCCACTGCAACTGTTGTTGCACAGTGCTCACGGTGCAGCTCAGCATCACTTTGTGGCTTGAATCCAAACATGTCTGGTACAGAAAGCTAAGTCTTCTCATGAAACAATTGCTGAGCTAAGCACATACAGCACCAGAGCTCTGTGAAGCTGTATGATAGATATTCACATCAGATCAGCATGTCTAGAACAACTTGCCAACAGCTCAGCTGCAGCTAGCAGATATGCAACTCGGGCAGCATTGATTGCAACAGCCTACTCGGCCTTGAGACAACTGCCTTGTGCTCAACTGGTGACGGAGCAGCTTCAGTCCAGCGGACCTCAGCCCATCACATGCCCCAAGCCCAATGTCATGGTGCATGAGCTGGCAGCAAGCATGCAGGTAAGTGTTTCATGGACACAATGTCATTGAGCACAATATTATTTAGCATGTAGAACTTACCTTGTAAAGTTTGGGCTCTTTGGTCACAGGGTGAACTGATGCAAGTCAGATTGGCACATATATGCAACGCCTTCTGCCATGCAGGTGAACAAGACTCACACCCACTGCCAGTGATGAAACTGAGGCGTGAAGTGCCATATCTTGATGCTGCGGACTGGCAACAAACATGCATATCTTGGCTTGAGCAGCATGAACTTTTGATATGCACTTCTGTAGCTTTACTGGGCAATGCAGAAACTGTGTGTTCAGCACCTTTAGAGTGTGTTCTGGGTCAATCAGCTGAAATTTTATATCACTCCTGAAGGCCTGCTGTCCCATGTGTAACAGACCATCAACTGTATCTAGACAAAACTGAGCTGAATGAAAGGGCTTTGCATTGTAATGCCGCTTTGTGTGGCCTGACTAGTTCATTTCACAACCCAATGTCACTGAGAACATACCAGGCTGTGTCCTCCAATGCTCTCATGTGATTGTCAAATGCAGCTGAAAATTGCACTGTCAGGCACGAGGCATGCACAGCCGAAGTTCAGTTGACCATGTGAAAGCAGATTCAGAAATTGCGCTGAAGAGCATACGGTTCGTTCAGCAGCATCTGCAACACAGCAAATGCATTCATTCAGCTATGTGATATATACTTGCATGTTTCAGGAACTTGACAATCAAATGGCAGGTTTTCTTCAGTCGTTGCATATTTATGTTGCTTTCACCGTAGGTCAATGTCACCTGTTGTCAGCAAAACAGTGTACTTCCTCAGCCTGTACTGATGTGCATAAGCACAATTATTTACGCCTGAGGCCTGTTTCATCATCCACCAATTCAGCAATATCTGTGTCTTTTTCGACTTTCACCCTGTCATGGTCCAACTCCAGCTGCACTAGACCTGGTAGCCAGAACCTAAGCATCTGCAAGTTACCATTCCTGCCTACAACTTTGATGTTGGCCTGCACAGTACACAAGAATTAGCAGCTACATAGGCCCTAAACAGGACGAACATAATTGTCTTGTCTGGCGAGAGTGGGTTAGTGGGCTCTCTTCAGCATTTTGCAGCACTCACGGTCATGGCCTAGGGAGAAGTCTCACCTTCCAGTTGTTGCTTTTGCCGCAGCCAGCCATTGTCTCAAATTCAGCGCATGTGAGCAGCTTGTCCTCAAACTTCGCCCTGATCCTCAGCATTGTGCAGCACTTACGATCGTGGCCTTACCTT
This sequence comes from Trebouxia sp. TZW2008, assembly GCA_002118135.1. Classification (NCBI taxonomy): domain Eukaryota; kingdom Viridiplantae; phylum Chlorophyta; class Trebouxiophyceae; order Trebouxiales; family Trebouxiaceae; genus Trebouxia; species Trebouxia sp. TZW2008. The sequence continues at coordinate 172,667 of BDIU01000301.1, forward strand.
CCGGCTGTTGCTTTTGCCGCAGCCAGCCATTGCCTCAAACTCAGCACATGTGAACAGCTTGTCCCCAAACTTCACCCTGATTCTCAGCATTGTGCAGCACTTACGCTCATGGCCTATGGAGAAGTCTCACCTTCCAGTTGTGGCTTTTGCCGCAGCCAGCCATTGCCTCAAACTCAGCGCATGTGAGTAGCTTGTCCTCAAACTTCACCCTGATTCTCAACATTGTGCCGCACTCGCCAATCACCAAAACGCCTGTGAGCTTGCGACATGCCACTTGCACCTGGCTGGGGTTTTGAGGATGGCGCTCAATGATGAGGCATGCAGATCTCCCTATTGTTTGTTCAGACCTTGCGCCCTGCGTTTACATTGCGGCCATTGTGCAAATTATCTAAGGATGATGATGGTGAAGTGTCATGTATCATGAGTTTGTGCCCTTGAGCTGCATATATTGATCGTGCTAACTCAGAGACTAGGCTGCAAGCAAAGTGCATGTGGGGATGGTGATCAAGAATGATGAGGCATGCACATCTCCCGATTGTGTGCTCAGACTTTGCGCCCTGCAGCTGCATGCACTGAACAATTGTACCACCACCCCCCCTGCACTTGACGCATCACACACAACATTGGGGATGGTGAACAATAATGATGAAGCACGCAGATCTTCCTCTTATGATGTCAGACCTTGCGCCCTGCAGCTGCATGCACTGAACATGCAAACAGCATGACAACATCTGTACACATGGTCATATTGACAGTGGTTGGTATGTGCTGAGACTCCTCCTCCTGCAGCTGCAGACCTTGACTATGCAGACAGTGTGATTGTGTTGACAGTCAAGTCATATAGACTGCGTTCTTGCGCTCTGCAGCTACATGCTGTGACCATGGAAACTGTATGTCTCTGTTGTGAGTGAAGGGCATGGGAATGGTGAACAAGAATGATGAGGTGTGCAAATTTCCCTGTTGTCTGTCCACGCCTGCGCCCTGCAGCTGCATGCACTCATGAGATTTAATCAGAACATGCAAGTGTGACAATGTTGCAAGTGAAGAGCATGGGGCACTGGGGTCGACAAAGGTGGCCGCAATGCTCTTCAGCAGGAACTGAGTGTATACGGTCAATATCCACCATGGCCGAGGGCGGTGAACAGGAAGAATGGAGGTTTCAAGCTGAATGCTGAATGATGTATTGCCTTTTCACTGAGCAGTTTGATGTGCCTTTGAGATCAGGCAGTACATGAAGTTTGCTGCTATTGAGCATGCCCATTTCTGCATCAGAGGCGAACTACTCAAGTAACGTTTGCAAGGTATGTAGAAGTTATCCTTCAGAAAGTTTCAACAGCTGGACTGCTGGACAGGTCCAGATGCAACAGTGTGCAATCTGACATGCCATGCAAGCTGACTACATAGCTTCACATGCAGATGGCGGCTGCAGGGACTTTGTCCATGATGCTGCATCAAGTGACGTCTATCACCATATGCAAACAGCCCAAACTTACGCCTATGAAGACCAATACAACCACAAGCTAACCAGGACTACACACCAAGCACTGAGCACATGTGATGTGAAGGGCATACTTTGTGTTTTGAATCTCTGCAAGCCGCTTTTGCTGTCAAGTTGGGCCAAGATGGAGCCTGTATGTATGCAGAGCTCTGCTGTGCTCCATTGAGACCCTGCACATGTCAGTCTGTTGCTCCCAAAAGCTTGTGGGATCAGCGCACAGTGGTTGCATGTGAAGTGCTTCCGTGCAACCTGAGATGAATGCTGTGTCACAAATGGCCGAGCACTGCATAGACCTTCTGCTGCCAAGTGTCCAGCAAGGCATGTGCACCAATTGTGGATCTTGTAAGAAACCCTAAGAAAACATTATTTGTTCTTCCTTGTCAGGGGGATAGTTGAGGGAGTAGGGTTTTGGGTTTCAGATTTTTTGTTGCGCTTTCTACGGCAAAAATCAAAATTTTGATGGACTTTGATGCAGGGACATCACACCAGCTCCACATAACATCTTGTTGTAAAGCCAATTTCAGCAAGGCCTACCTGAAAATCGTCCTGTCTGTCAGCTGAGGAGGTCATTGCCAGCAGGCCTGCCAACCCCGCAGCCTCTGACTCATCAGGGCTGCCTACAGCGGCCTGGCCCTCACCTGATTGTGCTGCAGCAGCTGATGTGGCAGCTGCTGAGTCATCTGGCCAGGTTGCAGCAGCCCCTGCAGAGCTGCCAGAAGCTGCTGTAGCAGTTGATGCAGTTGGGCTGTCAGCTTCTGCAGCAGCTTCTGAGTTAGCAGGGCTCCCTGAAACGGCCCTGGCAGCCTGGTCAAGAGCCCCTGTAGGTGCTGTAGCAGTTGCTGAGACATGAGCACTTCCTGCAGCGGTGGTGAAGCTTTCTCAGCCTTCTCAGCAGACACAACAAGGGAGGAATAGAAAACTTCCAGAGGAAATCACGGGAATTAAACCCATCTTTCCACTAATGAAAAGTCTTATCTCATCAGGCATGTTTGGGAGACCTCATATAAGTTGTGGCATCCCTTGTCTCTTCTAAGCGCAAATCCCAGGTACAGCTGAACTGCATAATGCAAAGGGCAATGAAGTGACTTCATTGCCTGACCTGGACTCGACTGGTATACAGTCTTAATGATAGCATATGCACTTTGCAGAACATGTGCTAGATGTGAGTGGCACCAATGTTGACTCGCTAGGCCAGCTTGATGATGGAGCCCTGATAAGGGTGCCTGACGTCAAAATGTTCAGAGTCGGACAACATCACATCTTCCAGGTCTTCCTAGGTCTGCCAAGCAAATCTTCACCCATGACTTGCCCAAACAAGTTGCCTTGGCAATACAGCGATGTCTCTTTGTAAAGGCTGCTTTGGTTACCAAGGAGTTTGTCCTTGCATCAAACTGTCCTTACTTGGAGGTATCATTACAGTCAGCATGCAGTGCATTGGTTCCCAACTGTTTTGTCTTTACGATGACAATGTCCTTATGCTGAGTGTCCGTACATCTTGAGATCACTGTATAGTGGCTAGCAGCCTCAGCTATGCTGTGTTCAGCATACTTGCAGACCTACAAAGACGCTCAGCACAAGCCTGTCTGGCGAGACAAGACTTCGGCCAAACACACCTAGCACATGTGCTGGATGTGTAGCTGTTGTTTTGTTTATTTCAAACCTGCAGATCTGGCAGGGTGATTGAGCATTTCTACAGCTGCTATGGCAGTTGATGCAAAGCTGTCCTGCTGTGCTGCACTGCTTTGTTGCTGAATCTGAGGCTCTGCATGCTTTCTAGGGCGGCCAGCCCGCTGCTTGTACCTTGGCAGTGTGCTCTGTTGCTCCAGTTTCTGTACAACACGGCATTAGACATGTCACACCCACAACAGTGTCGAGGAACACTGTATGGCCTGAATGACTTCATTGCAGAGTACATCGCTGCATGAGGCACTGACTTCCAAATGTGTGTTTGGCCAAGCAAGTGGAGCATATGGTTGAGGTCAAACAGTCCTTTGGGGAGCAATTGAGACGAGATCCAATTTCAGGGTGGAACTGCACTGATACAAGCAGCTAAACGAACCATTGTCTCACCTGTGCCTTTGATGTGACATATGAGCAGATATCTCTGTACTGCTGCAGCTTATGCTCAAGATGCTCAATATCTTGCTGCTTGATTTCCCTCTCCAGCTCCAGCTCATCAACTCTTTTACGTTTCTGCCAGAGCTCCTTCTGATATCTTGCAGTGTATGTGTCAACAATGACACACTGCTCATTTTGCTCCTTGCATCTGAGTTCAAACTGCTCCACGGCAGTCGATTGCTCAGCCAGTTGAAGTGTCAATTTTGCCACCAGAGCATCCTGAGAGGCCAAGCCGTCGATGACGAGCTGCTGTGCAGCGAGTAGTTGCTGCAGCTGCTTAGCAGACCGCTTCTCGTGTTGCAAATCTGCCTGCAGCCGATGATGAGCACTGGCCTTGCCTTCAGCAGCGTCCAGGATTGCTTTGATCTGACTGCACAAGGTTTCATATGAAGTGTTCGGGGCGTCTGAATCTGCCAATGGTGGATGCGAGTCTGCTAACGGTTGCAGCATATCAGCAATCATCTGCTGCAGACTACCGTCATGCCGTGCTGCATTCACGTCGTCCATTCTGCTGTGGCGAATGTCACTCAGGATGAGGCCTTGTTGCCTCCTTTGCGAGCGATGGATCCGCGGCCTGTTGCAATGCAATCAAGCGAGCATTGCACACGGTTCCAAGTGCTCGTCATGCTCGGAGCTGATACTAAGTGGGGCGAGCGCCACTTCGCGACAAAGCCGGTTTGTACTCGTAAGGTCGCGTAAATTGTCGTAATTCTCGCACAAATCATCATTTTCGAGCGGTTTTGTGAGTTGCCTTGATCAGCTGACACAAAAAATGCAATGCGACGCTGAAAATGTTTTCAGCAGTGTCTTCAGCATTGAGTGCAATCATGACGCATGCAGACAAGATGCACGGCAAATTGACCGTTACAACCTGCAGCTGAGTTGAATCAAGAGTTATATCAAATCAAAAGTACCAACAGCATTGTTGTGCCATTTCAACCCGGTCAGTTGTTGCAACAGCAAAAGTATTACACCTTGCTGCAACTCTGACAAACAGCAGGAAAAGCCTGCGTTCAACAGGCATTGTAGTCTCAAAAACAGTTGGTAGAAACCTACTGGGTATGTTGTGCATTAAGCTGTGCATGTTTGCTGCCATAGATGTGGCAATTGCAAGCATGACAACTCTGTGTTAGCAAGCATTTAAAGTGCCGCTGCTCTAGCAGAAAGCTGCCAAAGCTTGCATTCCTAATATCCAAAATTGCCATTAGCTGCTAACCAAATAAAAGCAGAAAGCACATGTAGGGTTGACACAGCATCTTTGTCATGACTAGGTTTGAGGGCGCTATGTTCTACAGAACAATCGAAAGGAGCTGAATGCACAGAGATTGTGGATCACATTTGCTCAAACTTTAACGCAACAAGGTCAAAATCCCCTCTGCCAACTTGCTCATTCATGTAAAGGGTTCAAGGTGTACATCCACATCTAACAACATCCAATACACAATGAGGCGTGTATATGATGTGCCTCACATGAAATTAGTGACACAAATTATCAATTCTCCTGCACAATGAACTAGAATGCCGTACAATCACTGCTGAATTCTGTAGTCTGTAAAGGGAGCCCAACCCACCCCTCCCATCTCTGACCACTTACTCAGTGGTTGTAGCTGGTTGATGTTTGTTGAAGGCCCATCAGGTTTGCACAATTGCAGACGAGAAAAATACCCAGTACCTGTTGATATCACCGTAGCACAGCAACTTCTGCATTTCTGATCTCCATTTCCTTGGCAGGGTCGTATTGGTCGCCATATCTAAGGACATATCGCTCAAAGACTGAGAGGTATCTAGGGTTAATGGCCTCACCATAGTAGGCAGCACCTGTAACAACACATTCAGCATGTTGGCAATGGCTGAGGTTGTCATGCATGTCAAGTGGCTAAGCAAAAGCTCTACATCGCTGCAGTCTCAGCTTGCTGGCAATCCACACACCAAAGCCTCCTTTTATAACATCCATGCAGATGATGATGCGCATCATCTGAATTGAACAACAAGCCACAAATATCGGCATACCAACACAAACAGGTGCAAAGCAATGACTGTACCTTTGCCTTCCACATTTTTGATGCGGCCGCGGTCGTCTTTCTATCAATCCAGCTCCAAAATGTGTGGGATGCGCAGCAAGACCAGCGAACGCGAGCAAGCAAGAGTCTGCTGTCAACAATAACTGCAGATGCAAGATAATGACTGTACATATAGCTGGCTTAGGTTAGCACATGATCGAACTGATTGGAGACAGTTGATTGCTTCTGTATGTACCTAGTTGGGCCTGCTGAGCCTGCCTAGCTCACGTTCATAGTGAATAATGAGTGAATGAATGACTGCACCTTTGCCCTCAACATTCTTGATCCAGCGACGATCTCCTTCCCGCAAGTCTAGACCCCCAATGTCTGGGATGAAGACAAAGGTGGTGGCCAGCCCCACTAGCCCACAAAAGGCTGAAATGTAGAACTTGCCCTGGTCTGACGTCAGGGCAAACACCACACCAGCCACAAGGGCTCCTGCCTGAACCATAGCATAGAAAACAGCATGATAAATTGACAACAAAGCAGAATTAGCACAAACATCTGCACACACTTCCAGCATATACATCAATGTTGGAGGAGATGTACACATGACAACACGGCCCCAGTCACAAGAGCTCCACCTGCACCATAGCTACAGCATCAACATTGACATCAACAGCATTGGCGATTGCAACCAACATCCTTAACAACACTCCTTAATCAGGTATGCTCAGGACTGCCCCTGGCTCTGCTTTGGGCAAAAGCTATCGATAAAGGGAGGCCAGGATATGAGCTGGTGCTTGACCAGCTATGACATGACGACGCCACTGCTGCCAAATTCAGTAGGCCACAGGTGCAATCACCTTGCCGAGCAGCAGCAGATAGACCGTGAGACATCTCTCTAGCCTCAGTGGGAACCAGCTGTCCTGGCAGCACCCAAGTAGTGTTTTCATGGTCAGGCATACACAAGAACAGGCTGTACATAACCTTGCATATGGGCATTCATGAATTGCAGCCTCCTTGAGGTAACAAATGACGTCAAAATAGTGTTCACCTTGCCGACAGCAGCAGATAGGCCATGAGACATGGCCCTAGCCTCAGTGGGGAACAGCTCCCCTGGCAACAGCCAAGTGGTCGCATTGGGGCCAAACTGACCCCAGAAGGAGCTGAAGAAATACAGGAATTGGAACCAGTGAATGCCGGAAGGCTTTACCAGGGGGTGATACGCCACAGCGCATGCCAGGAACAGCGCAAACATCCAGGCAAAGCCCATCATCTGCACAACAGTGCAATTTGTTTCAATGCTCTTGCAACAGCGTCCACAAAACAGTGCCACTTCTGCTGAGGGAGCATCGCAAAACATATTGATAATTGATTACACATTCCAGCACATGTGCTAGGTGTGTGTGGTCCAAGTCCTATCTAGCCAGACTGGCTTGTTCTGAGCATCACAGTCATGGCGACCAATGTTGAACTGGGAGGGGCTTGTCACAGATAAATGTCTGTGACCAGCACAGCAGCTGTGACCAACAGGATTGAGCATGCAATCAAGCAGAGCAGCCCCTGTGACAGTACAGCAGAGCAGAGCACGACACAGCACAGGGCAGGAAGGCATGGCATGGCATGGCAGGGCAGCACAGCGCAGCACAGGACAGGAAGGCATAGCAGGGCAGCACAGCACAGGGCAGGGACGCATGGGAGCGCAGCACAGCGTAGCGCAGCAGATCACAGGGCAGCACAGCACAGTGCAGCACATCACAGTGCAGCACAGCACACGGCAGAACGGGACAGCACAGGTCAGGACGGGACGGCACAGGGCAGGGCAGCACAAGGGCAGTCCCACTCCAAACTGCATGCTGGGTTGGAGTGCTTCAATGCAAGCAGCAAGGCAAGCCAAGAACAGAAGACACACTGTGCTGTCACACCTGCATCCTCCTTCGCTGCATTCACTGCTTGTCAACAGTGAATGCAGCGAAGTAGTAGCTTACAAGCGCAACAGTGCAGTGTTACAAAACAACACCCAAACACTCTGCACCGTAACACCTGGATCCTCCTGCGCCCCATCCACTGCTTGTTGGTAGTCAAGGCAGTTCAGTGATGACCCACAAGCGCAATATGGCAGTACTGCAAAATAAAACCTAAAGACGCACACCGTTTCACCTGCGTCCTTCTTCGCCCCATACACTGCGTGTCCACAGTAAAGGCAGCGAAGTTGTACCCCACAAGCGCAACAGTACAGTACTGCAATTAAGCATCCAAACACCCTGCACTGTTTCACCTGCATCCTTCTGCATCGCTTGCTGACAGTGAAAGCAGCTCAACTACAGCCCACAAGCGCCACAGAGCAGTACTGCAAAACAAGACCCGCAGACTCTGCACTGTCTCACCTGCATCCTTCTGCGCCCCATCCACTGCTTGTCAACAGTAAACGCAGCCAAGTAGCCCACAAGCGCAACAGTGCAGTGCTGCAAAACAAGACCCAAAGACGCCATGCTGTCTCACCTGCATCCTTCTGCGCCCCATCCACTGCTTGTCAACAGTAAACGCAGCCAAGTAGCCCACAAGCGCAACAGTGCAGTGCTGCAAAATAAGACCCGAAGACGCCATGCTGTCTCACCTGCATCCTTCTGCGCCCCATCCACTGCTTGTCCACAGTGAATGCAGCAAAGTAGTAGCCCACAAGCGCCACAGTAGAGTTCAGCAAAGTCCATTCCAGGGACGTCTTCAAACTGGCATGAGGCACAATGATGCCAATGAACACCGACTGGAACAGCTTATTGCCATAGAAGGCAAAGTCCCACACAAACCAGGACAAGGCAGTGCCTAGCTGCCTGTGCCAGTACAGCTTGCTGAGAGTCCACAGCTTGAGCAGGCTGAGGTTGCTGTTCACGCCTGTAGCTTTCAGGGCTCTCCTTTTGCCTATCCACACTGCTGACTCCTGCAAGACAGCAGGCAACAATCAGTTTGCCACACACTCACACCGTCCAATGTGAACCAGGAGAGTGCAGTGCCAAGCTGCCTGTAGCAATACAGCTTGCTGAAAGTCCACAGCTTGAGCAGGCTGAGTTTGCTGTTCACGCCTGTAGCTTTCAGAAATCGCCGCTTGCCTATCCGCACTGCTGACTCCTGCAAGACAACAGAAAGCAACATGTCCCGGGAGAAGCCCTTTAGTGCAACATGAGTGAGCCACAGGCAAAACGGTGTTGGCTCTGACCCTACGTACTTGACATTGTAAGCACAAAGAGTTGGTGTGCAAGCACTACTGCATGCTGCTGGAATAGTCACAGCCATTGATTGCAGAGGCAACGTCGGGAAGCTCTGAAATCATTCAGACTCAAGGCAATGCAATCACACACAAACATGCCATGACAACACTCATGCTGACAGGGTCATGCTCGCAATGTTTGGGTTGATACGCAATCTCTAGAGCAACCAGACATTGTGCACATGCCAGGTTGGGCTAGCAGTGGATTGCCAATCAGCATCATGCAAGCATGCATCAGGGGTGCGTTACTGCATGCTGACACAAGTTTTCCCCGTGGCTTCATATGTTTGGTCATTGGCTTGACATGGTTGTAAGTTGACGAGGGTACTGACCCTGAGGAAGAAGATGCGCCAGACAAGCATGGTGATGATGGGCGCAATGCCCACAGCGTATGATATTCTCCAGATGTCATTCAAGCGACTAGGCTGGTAGGGTGCAGCGTTCTGCCCAAAGCAAGCCAGCAGCAGCACCAGGATCATGGTGTTGAACCAGTTACCCCAGCCCTGCGTTGTCGCCCACTGTAATGTTGAGGGCACTTTCCAAGTAGATGTTCAGAGGCTTGTCACTCCTCACATAATACTCACAAAGCCTTGTGAAATCTGTTCATTGATCTAAGACTGTGCAGAAACTTCCATGGGTTGCATGCATTTGCTAGGGGCACCAGTGCATGTACATATAGTGCTCTGCTGGGGATGCATCGCATTTCGCAAGGCAGATGATACCAGCATTGCAGCCTCACAAGCTTGTTCAAGGCTCAAACAATGCTACTGCATTGCTGCTTCATCACGAGAGCTACCTCTCGTCCTTGCCTCAGTTGAAGAACAGCAACGTCATGCATTACAAGCTTTGTGTTTATGAATTCAATATAGCTGACCTGCATTGCAAAGACCAGCAGCACAGTCTCGCCTCGCTTGAACTGCAGCTCAGCGGCGGCCTCTGCGCGCTCTGCTGCAGATGCAGAGGCAATGGGGTACTCCCCACCCACCCCATAGCCAAACACAACCTGCACAAACAAAAGAGTGAATCAAGCAAGCAATCAGACATAACTAAAGCCTGAAAGCCATCAGCTCTGCTGCAGATAAACAGGCAGTAGGAAGCTTAACTGACTGATAATTTGACAGAGATACTGTGCGGTGAGATACCACCCAATGTCAGGATCGGGTTGACACATCATGCGCAGCAGATCTCAGTAGCAAGGCCTGTCAGGCTTATCTGACTAATTGTGTACACAAGATTAATGCTGTGCGGTGAGGTGCCAGCTGATGACAAGATCAGAATGCCGTCAACCAGCATGACCAAGGCTGTGGTGACTGATCTCCACTTACACATAAGGTTTGAAAAAGAAGCTCATTGAGGCTCACCTGACTGCTAGTATACATGAGGAAGATGCTGTGGTGAGGTGCCAACTGATGCTAGGATCAGGACAGCACCACGGTCTGGAAGGCAAGGTTGGACAAGCTCACCTGGCTGATAGTGTACATGAGAAAGAGGCTGTGCGGTGTGTGGCCAGCTGATGACAGGATTAGAGTGCCGCCAACCAGCATGAGCAATGCTATGGTGACTGATGTCCACATCCGCGTGAGGCCAGCAAGGAAAGCTTGATCAGGCTTACCTGGCTGATAGTATACATGAGAAAGATGCTGTGCGGCGAGGTGCCAGCTGATGACAGGATCAGGATGCCGCCAACCAGCATGATAGATGCAGTGGTGACTGATCCCCACTTGCGCCCAATGCGGTCAGCCAGGAAGCCTAAGCTCAGCTGGCCAGCAATGATGCCTGCTACCTGCATGCATCAGCTGCTTGCTGACAGATCTCAGGCAAGAGATGCTTCTGCAGCACGCAAGTCTTGGGCTGAGTATGTGCATCAAAGCTCCCATTGTGGTGCCTAAAATCAACAGACTTTTATTTTCTTATCCTTCCTGGCATGCAAGCTGATGTCCTGCTGAATGTGCTGCAAGATGGCTCTGCTGTTGCGCAGCATGCGGAATTGCATCAGAATACTAACAGCAGGCATTTGCATTGCATCAAGCACATCCTCCTTTTCTTGACTGAGACAACATGGCCTTCAAGAAGAGCTTGATGGCCTATGATTCCCTGAATTCTGGCGCAGGAGAAGAGCATGGCTTGACATCATGTGCATGTGTTGCATCACAGGCTGACCTGAGTGTATGTCAGAGAATTAGTGAGGCTATTCTTGCAGACCCTATGTTGCCGCCAGCATTCAGGATACTCGCTTCTGAAGATGCCTTTGAGGTTGCCCACTGCAAAAATGAAATAGGCTTCGCTGAACATTCCAAGACCAGGAACCAGCCAGGATAGTATCCAACAAGTTGCTCGGCTGATGAAAGTCTGCGGTTTTGGAGCCTCCTGCAGTGGGAGAGCGCCCAAGTCAATGTCTCATCAGCCTGCGATCCTGTGTGTTGATGTCTGCAAGCAATAGCTTCTACACAGAGATTTGCAATGTTCTGTGGGACTCATTTGACATGTAGCAGCATGCTATGCTTGTCAAAGCGTGATGGGAGCCTTGGCAACACAAGGCAGCATGCTGTGCATGGGAAACGCATGACTTGAAGTCTTGGCAGCGCCAAGCAGTATGCTTTGCATGTAATCGCATGACATGAGTCTTGGCAACATGAAGCAGCATGCTATGCGTTTAACACAACACATTACTCTTGGCAACATGAAGCAGCATGCTGTGCATGTCAGCGCATGACAGAAGTCTTGGGAATATTGTACAGCATCTGGCAAAAGGTGCTGACCATGTTCACATCATCTACATCTTTCATAGGGACCAACTTGGGCGCATAAGCGCTGTCATCATCTACAGCTACACCAGCTTTGCCCACAGGAGTTGCTGCTGGTTGCTGTATTTTTGCAGTGTGTAGCTTCTGTGCCATGTTGTGATGCAGAAATGGCTGAGATCAGTGCCAGGTCCTCTGATTGCTAGAGTGTGGGCAACCTGTGCAAAGGGACATTGTTGGGCTTCTGCCATTGCTATTGTCGAGGCATCTGTTATACGGCAGGCGCTCAGGGCATACCTACAACGAGAGCAGCTTTGACCTAACACTCATAGGTGCAGCTGCCATGGCGCTGAATTGACTCAGTCGCGTATCAAACTTCGACAGAAAACTTGCAAAGTTTCGCTCGCTCTGTTTTGGACGACCCTGTCGGCAGCAGACTGATGCAGCCGAGCAGATCAGTCCTGTGCGAACACTTTCACGAGGAGTTGCGGCTAGGATAGCGGCACAGCTTTGTCCTTGGTCAAACAGTGACTACGACTGGGTTGACAACGATCAGCTCTCGGGAAGTCGTCGAAGACCGACAAAGCCATGCGCTATCGACGAGGCTCACGTTGGAATCGTAACATCAATGCATACTTCAGCTTCCATCAACAATTTGCTGCTCCTCAGCAACCTGTACGCACTGCGCTAGCAAGATGCCGTTCCGGAGCATCTTTGACCGAGTTGCTCGCAAAAAAGATGCTTTCACGTGGCATCCATGTGGACTCCACATGCGGCTGACCCGTGATACACATGATCATCCAGGCAAGGCTACATACTAATTTGCAACATGCCATTCTCGCGCCAAAGCTGGTCCAAAGCTGCACTTAACACCAATCCATGCTGTTGTGCTTGACAGGATTGCTGGTGTCTAGCTCACATTTACAACATGTACAAAGTATCACAAATCTTAATTGGGCACAAGTTTGAAAGTGGTACAAATCTCACAGTGCTCAACATGAAGACTTCATTGCATTGTTGCAGCAAACAATGGGCTGTTTTGCATAGGATCAGCCAGCAAAATTCTGTTAATACAAAGAACTGCAGCATCATTGTCCAAGAATGGCAACTCAACTGTTGCTTGCATCTGGTCCAAAAGGCTGATCACACAGGGTCACGCCAGCCATCAATTGCCACGATCTCAAGCAATCGAGCGTTTTAGCGCTGAAGGAAGAAGAGGTCATCCAGGCGGCTGTTGTCTGGAGCATTGCCTCCATGTAATGCCACACCAGAGTCATTGAAAGTGGATGCTAGCCAAGCCCGAGGTGGTGGAGCAGTCCCCTCAACATGTAATGGGTGCCAACCAAAGTGAGGCTTCTTTGGGTCTAACACAAATGCTTCATCAGCATAGGCACCAGCTCCCTCATGACCAAGATCTGAAGGATCAACTTCACCTCCAAACACCACAATCCAGTGGTTGTCCTTGTTGTGAGTCTGTGGAATGAGGCCACATGCAAAGACGCTTCGGGCTGGCAAAGACATTCCACCTTTGATCTCCTGCCAGGTGTTGTGGGTCAGGTCAAACATGTGCACGTCACCCTGCTCCGTGCCGCTGAAACCGCCGATCACAAATAGCTTGTCTGCATGGGCAACCAGGCCTGCCCCACCACGAGGCTGCAACAAGGGACAAGCATTGTCTCATGAACTTTCTGGGACGCAGCGCTTTCTGACCACAGCTGCTTCCAAATCTGTGTCAGGAGTGGTCGCTGCGCTGCTTGTTGAGCTGTTGTTTGCAGTCATTGAATTGGGTGCACAGCCATGCTGATGACAAAAGCTGCAATTGCAGTCATCCTTTGCAGCATTGTGCAAGGTCTTTACTTGGCTTTGCATGCACAAAGACTACATACATGCATTTGCTGTTGATGCTGGATCTTGACTCCAGTCAACTTGAGTCAGGTTTTGGGATTGTAGCCTTGCACCTTGATGTTTGGAGACGCTGGCAGAGCTTGCCAGGTGTTGGTCTTGACATCATAGCAGTGCAAGTCATTCAACCTGCCCTCTGCGCCACACCCTCCAAATATGTATAGCTTGCCAATGCTGCTGCTTGCTGATGCATGGTAGCTCCGAGGCTGGGGTGCTGTGCCAGTTGCGTGCACTTCTGAGCACTCCATTGACTCAACATCAATTTTGAACAGGTCTCCCAAAGTGGTGTCTGCAAAGTGCACCCCAGTACGGCCACCGAAGGTGAAGAGAGCTTTGCCGACTGCTGTCATGCTGTGACCAAGTCTGGGACCCATCACACTCCCTGAGAGCTCGCAACGACGCCAGCAACGACGTTTTGTATCGTATGCAAACAGGTCACCCGGCAGAGGTGTGCGAGCAACGAGCTCGCCACCAAACAAGTATAGGATATCGTCGATCGCAGCAAGAGCATGGCTGCTTCTGGCACCGGGAACGGCGCCAGCATCCGGAACTTTCGACCACTGCATTGTCGAAACGACAGTTGAGACTTTAAACTTTTTTCGTGAAGGAAGAGAATTTTACATGCGAATGCTGCTCGTCGCTGATCGCAGAAGGCCAAAAGGACCTGATCTGTAACTTTGAATGATTGAATGATACGGAGTGGTCAGAATACGCTACGCGTATTTCTGCGAACGTGTAAACAAGACTTGCATACATGCTACAACATGCCGTCCAGCTTTCTGCGACTACTGCGACAGGAATACCCGGGAAAACAGTCTAAGGTAAAGTTAGTGTGGATCTCAACGTTGTTGCCGGGCATCAGCAGAACAGTCGAATCGGCCTCCATGCCTGAAACAGGCACTGCTGACATTCGCCGCACTAGCCAGGGACCATCACCAACAAAAACGCTTCAGCTCAATCTCTCTCCTACTCACTCTGTTTCAGTGCTAAGCATGTCATGGCGGTCCAGCGTATCAGCATAAGCACCTCATCAAGCTGAACGAGCTTCAGAAGCACAGCCTGTGAAAGGCTGTGCATAGTTGAAGTGACGTGCCAGTATAGGACATCAGGAGGAAAGCGTGTCTGACAGCTTGACAGTGATATACCTGAGATAGCACGAACGAGCAGCCCAGAGCTCCTGACTGTCGCCCAGGCATATGACAGCTGCTTTTCATGCAAAGTGCAAGTGGATCCTCCTTTCAAGTTGTCAGATTTCCCAACTGGATACCACATGCATCAATTCTGTAGCTGCTTAATGTGGCAGAAACTGTCTGCTGTGCTGGTCTGTGCCGTTTGCCAGCGAACAAGCCTGGCATATGGCATGGCTTGTTCATTGGGCTGAATGGCAAATGGCACCATGAGCATGCTGGGCTTAGGCAGTCATGGATTTCGAGTGACAGGACACAGATTAGCAATAGCACAAGCAATCAAACCAGTTGCAGCCTTGCTCACATGCAAGAGCAATTTGCCAAGCTTGCAGCAGCTGCTGATCTCATGTCTGTGTGCATTGTCTGCAGCTAGCCAAAAGTGATATGTGTCTTGCGCTACATGGATGCCCAGACATGGCACAGTGCCCCAGCACGTTGCAGCTAAGCACGGCATCTGAAAGAGCAGACTGCAGCATCGCTGTGTGTCTACAGCTTCAAGTGTCAATGCGATACTTGCAGACTGCTGGTGTGTAATGAACTGCTGAACAAGGTATGAAGCGGCTGAAAGGCATGGCAATGTCAGCTGGATACTTCTGCCAAACTGCATGATGGTGAACAATGGTCTGGAGGAAGCAAACATGCCCATCTCTCAGAACCTGTTGTGCTGCTTGCAAAGTCTGGCCAAGTCAACTCTGCTTAATTTCACGTGCGCAGGCTGTGCATTAGCTTGTCACAACACCAACAGTTTGGACATCGTACACAAGCTGGTACAGGTGCACATCACAGCCCATGACAAGTAATCACAGGTTGTGTTGCGGTACATTCAGGGTGGTGCATGAGCCCAAGGTTGGAGCCAAATGTTCTCACTGTCCTACTGGGTGGCGCCTGCTGTGTCATAGAGCTGCAAGTCACTTGTGATTGGCTATACATGAGTTGGCTCCCGTTGTAACTGCACAGCAATATTTGCTCTTTTAAGTGCAGCAGACAATCTGCACAGATTGTCTGCTGCATCCTTGTCAGCAGCTGTGGCGGCATGCATATAGTACCAATTTGCAATATGACAAACCACTTGTCATTTGATGCTCAGCGCTTGTGTTTTGCGCACCGCAGCGCGCAACTGTAGCCCTGAAGCAAATGACCCATTTAGGATGTAAGCAGCATCACAAGCATTAAAGTGGGAATTCGCGGAGCTCAGGTTTCACGAGCAGATGAATGTGCGACAATTGCACTTAAACCGTGCGCCAGACTCTATCATGTCCTTCTGACTGAGTGACCACGACTGTCTGAGTAAGTGTTCAACTGTTTTTACTAAATTTGGGTCACATCATTCCCTGATGCCAGTACACTCAAACTGTAACCGTTTTAGCTCAGGATTGAGAGGCTCAGCAAGTGCTACGTTTGAGCAAAAATGAGAGCATCAGAGCGCCCAACGACATCTTTTAGTGCTTGCCCGTAGCTGCATTCTCTCACAAAAGGCAGACACTAGTGCTGCTCGCGGGCGCACTGGGTGACTGCAGCGCAAGCAATCTTGTTGATTTATGGAGAGCAGCTCAGGGGACAGCCTCGCGGACGCTAAACGATACGTAAACGGTCAAGCATACCGGTGGGGTACTGGCTTGCGTCAGTGCCTTCAGTGCTTGTATTCAGTGTCAGTCTGTGCGGGCAATCACAGTCTGGATCCAGACTTTCACGCTTCGCTGCAGATGTCCTGGCTTGACCTCGGTAGGAGTGGGCGTCAATCAAGTTTGCGAGCGCAATTTGCAAGGCGCCTCGAAGCAGGTCTTGAGCAGGATTCACAGGCGTCGGTATGCTGGCGCGGTGAGCTGCAAAGTAAGCAAACGATACAACGAAACGTGATAGATACACCTGTATGGACAGGCGCTGGGGCTGCCTTTGCGTTCTGTTCTATGCTTGTCTGCGCCTGTGGCCTTCATCTCTTCAGCTGCTCTCGATTGTCTGATGTTCACGTCAGCACAAGCAACTGCAGAAGGACATCCTGCTCAGATACTTGGATAGGATAGGTTTACTCATATCAATTGCTTGGACTGCACAGGGTACTGATCAAACTCTCAGAAACAAAGGTTGCGGGCAGGCACGGCGCATATGCAGTGCATTTGCTCCATACAGACAGAAGCGACAGGTATGTGTTGCTCCATCAAATCCCATTCAGAACCACAATATAGTCTTATAAAACGCCATCGATTGCCTTCGGGTCATGCTGCACATGCATGAGTCATTCTCTTCAGCATAGATTCTTGTTTGACTTCTCAAGCTAGCTTTGCCTGCTTAATCTGGAAAATTGACTGCTTGATGTCTATGAACGCTGACAAGCTGCTATCCATACATTTGTGAGAGTTTGTCTGCTCTCTGCTTCTGCAAACTTGTCTCTGTTCGTACTTCTGATGTTCAGCTTGTTTGGCAAATTTTAATGTCACAAACAATTTCCAGCTTGTCTTTCAACTTTCTATGCCACAGAGCATGTTCTGCTTCAGATTCTGTCTGTTCCGCTTGGATTCTGATCTCTCTTTTGTGCAAGCAGCGCTGGCTTGGGATGCTACAAAAGCCAAGGTCGATAGGCTGCTGAGCTGCTGCACAATTGTCAGGTATGCTGAGCGCAATTTACCTCAACTCGCTGTTAAGGGCGACATTCACTGAGTTCACTTTGAGAGTGTTTTCAGAGCGTTTTGCCTGCTTCTGAGCTCTGTGAGTGCAGGAGATGCTGCTGGTTACCTTTTTCCCTGAATTTGTTGCTGTTACTGATTACAAAATCTCAACATTCCAGCTTGTAAATTTGCGCCCAACCCCATCATTGCAGTATTTGCCTCAATTCTCCATGCAAGGACTGAACTTGTGAATCAGCTGGCATTAAACGGTGACAGACAGTTAGAATCTTCCGACAGTCCCTGCTGACACATGTTGTCACATCATTTCTGTACTGTGGCTTGAGAACAGTGTAATACCTATATTAACTGCTCAATTGCTAATTCATGGACAGCATCACAGAAAGTCCTGCATATGTATCATGTTCATGTACCATGCATGCACATCATGTATGTGTACCACGCACATGTACCATGCTGCAGTATGTGTGCAAGCTGGAAGACTGTCGACCCCTTCATGAGCTGAGCAAGTGTGCTGCCAACTGGCAGTCAGGCCAGCCTAGCCCATGTCAGGTATCTGACATTACCAACCAGATTTTGCGCTGTATTTTCTTTTTGTGGTGTTCTCTTTTTGTGGCACTCAATACAATGACAGTCTCAATGTATCAACGTCAGAAGTGGAATCAAGCACTGCATTCTGCAATGAATCTTCTGAGCATTTGTTTAGGGTTAGGGTTTACAGTTGATGGCTGATTGTTGATAATCTCAGTTCATTGTGTTTGGGTGCTTACAGGCAGGCATCAGCTGCCTGCTGAAGACTTTGGACGATGCATTCCAAGAACCTGTGTCCCCTACCCTGTCTGAGGTTGAGCCAGCAGCAGCAGCAGCAGCAGCAGCAGCCTTCCACGTTTCATTTCCAGCGGCATGGGCAAAGGCGCCCTCAGCTTTTTTGTCAGTCGATGAGCTGACAAAGACACCTCATGCAGAAGCACTTGACGCAGCAACAGTACCTGAAATGCCTACAGCAATCATGCAGTCCCTACACTTGCTTCCACAAGCAAGCTTTCAAAACTCAGTGCAAACTAACATCTATGCAGTCCCCTGTCCACCTCGACGCATGCCAGCATCGACAACATGGGGCAGCACAGCATCAGGTAACAGCACCTCAGACAGCTTCAGTTGCGACTCTGACTCAAGGGCAGTTCCCCACAGCCCTGCACAGTCAAGTGGGGCTGTTCCCAACAGCCCTATCTTGTCAAGTAGGGTTGTTCCTAACAGCCCTGCCCCATTGATCAGGGCTGTTCCCAGCAGCCCTGCCTCATTGACAAGGGCTGTTCCAATCAGGCCCATTTCTAGAATGCCAGGCTTGTCCAGTGTCTACCAAGCACAGAGTCCAACAGCTCTATACCAAGCTTTGGCAGAGCATTCCAGTCTTCATGGTCCCTCTGCGCCTTGCAAGTCAGCATCAAAGGGGTCTAACTGCTTGGCAGTCCCAGTCAGCTGCAGCACGGCACAGACTCTGGGGTCCCCAGCACCTGTCCTTGGGGGTGTGGGGGATTGGCAAGCAGCCAGTGCATCAGCTTGTTTTCAGGCAGGCTGGTCAGTCCCTCAAGCTCTTTCAAGTCAGATTTCCACAGCTGAACAGCACTTGTTCATGCTGAGCAAGCTGCGCAAGCCTATTCATTCCCCACAGGAGCTGTTGACCAGGCTAGACAACATGTGCAGTGGAGATAGCAATGGTCCAGCAGAAGACAACAACTTATCCAGATCAGCATACTCAGCTTCTGCTGAAGTCGCAATTTTACAGTGCTGAAATGTGGATCGTCAAGCCAATTTTGCACTCAAGACGCAGCAAATCTACCATTTTACTGCAGCAGGCAAACTACCTGATGCTGCCCTTCAACTGAATCTCTGACCAGCTTGATTGGTCTACAGGCGTCTGAAATCACTATAACATAAGGTTTTTGTGCTAAGCGTCAACGAGTGTCTTTCCTTGGCCATCAACCCATTACTATGTCACAGCCCTGTGCTAGCTACTATTTGCTAGCATTGAGTGCTGCCTCAAGTCATGTTCACCAGTTGGCTCGAGAGTTCTGAGTCAAGCGATTTGGGATCAGCCTCCCTTGGTCAAAGAAACTCAGAGTGTGTTCAATCAAGCAGACAGTGGCGGGAGCATTTTCCTGCCACTACATTTACCTGTGCTCAATTTTGGCTAACCACGTTCTGAGTGTAATCTGTGACGTAATACATAAGAGTCCAATTGGAAACCAGCGTTGTTATAATTCATTTGCTCACAGGAGGGCACAGTTGTGAGGGTTGTGTGGGCCGTGGCATATTGCCTTTCAGTCTGAAAATTTGCTTGCATATTTACAAAATACAATCACAGAGTGATCTCTAGCTGTAATTTAGAGTTTCTGTAGTGTTGATTGCAATTCATTTCAAGCCTTTTTTGGCAAGCATTTTGCTGGAGAGGTTACTTCAGCTGGACTATATGATGATTCAAATGAAGTTAGCGCAGAAATGCATCTACGTAGCAATTATTGAGGGGTGACAGACAACATCATGCAAGACAAGCCTGCTTTATTAGCAGCAGCTACTATGTGACTCCGTTGTGGTTAGTCTGCTTCTGTTTATAGAGGCTTTTGTCCGACAGTGTCACCATGGCGAAGAATCTCTTGTTTTTTCTTTTCTGTTTGTTCCATCAGAAGGACTCAGATTTCCTTTCCAGCATATTTCCAGCTGATCCAAACCACTTAGCAAGTTCCATGCTGTCTCGCGTGATCTCAAGCGTCCATTGCTAACTGGAGTACGCTGTAGCTTTGTGCATGCAGCAGGCCTACTTTGTTGATTATCATTCAGCTTTGCGCTCTGTGGCAACTTCAATCGGTTGATGTCAACGACAAACAATGTTTGGTATCGCGCAAGACATTCAAGTACCGCACTGCTTTTAATGTTCATCAGCTCCTAATGACTGTATGCGTGACTGCATCATGACAGCTGCATCAACATGATGACTTACTGAAATCATTTTGAACAGTCAATCATTAACTTGAGCTCAAGAGGAGCATCTCCTGGAGGTCTCCAAAGGCTGATTGAAGCCAGTTTGACGCATGCTGCGCAATCTATCAAGGGCCGTCTGCAGGGCCAAAAGCTTACTTGCTTTCCTCATCAGGCAGTACAATCTAGAATGCAAGTTGAGTCAGCAATCTCTCGACCCTGTTAGGGTTGCGAGGTTTGAACGGCTGCCACTTAGTAATATTGGCACCTTTCCAACCTGCAGCAGCAGCATCTGTCTGCCATTGTAGCGATATTTGCGAAAGCAGCCACCGGCAAGCACTCTCTGCGACCCTTCCCAACCCCTGTCGCCGTCTCAAGCGGGTTCAGGCGTGCGGTATAGCGAGCAACACCTCGTCCTCGTCACTGCATGTTCTACACAGTGTAGTCCGCGACAGACAAGCCGATAAAATAGCGGAGCAGTCGGTATTCCTGTGCGAAGCTCGCTGCTGCGTTTTGCATCCAGAGAGGCACAAAGATGGGGTTCCCTAGCTACATGGACGAGGTTGACCGAAGCGCACCTTTGCCCTTTCAAGGAAAGTTTCTCAAGTATCATGACATGAAAGACAGACTCAAGGTTCTCGTCGACTTGCAATCAGCCAAGGAGAAAGAAAACGGCGAGCAGGCGTTCCTTTCAGACCTGCAGGTGCAAGTGCGGGAAGTCAACAGGTACGAAGATGCGCTCGTTTCGCCGCTAGCAGCGAGTATCAAACATATCGAGCCGTTGCCGAACATGCAGGCTTTTCGAAGTCACAGCGCAGAAGCTTGCGGCCTCACAAACAGCCACACAGCGTAAGAATGCGGGACGCCTGGCTCGACACTTTAAGCTGTCGGTGCTTGCCAGTATGACCGCCTCAGGCAAAGAGAAAAGGCAGCAAGCAGTAAGTCTTCCTCAACAAGTCCAGCTCAAGTCCACTTTGAGACCTCAAAGTTTTCTGAGTGCATGCAATATATGCTGTCTTGAAAGTGGCAGACACAGCGACAGAGCTTTTGACTGCACGCTGAGCTAAAGTTTTACCCCTGCAGGATAGGCAACTTGCAGATGATGCACATTGGTGCCGAGAGTATGCCAAAATAAATGCAGTGGCGTTGCGCAAAATTCTGGAACAGCATGACAAGCTGTTGCATAACAACAATGGTCAACATCTACTACAGGTGCTTTTCTTTGTCTCTTGTGATGTCCACGACTTTCATCACATACGTTTGTGGTTCTCCTAATGTCTAGTCCTCCCACCACACATTCATTACAGACAATACACACTGGCAAGCACTGCAGATCTATTGTTGTCGCCATGGCTTCTGCATATGACAGCTAGCTATCTACATCAACCAACGCAGTGACTATCCTGCATGAAGCATCAGTGTCACTCATCATTCACAAATACAGCACATAGCTTGACACAGGAGCTTGCAAAACCGTGTCGCTGATGATCACCACCTTCTGCTGCACCAGCACTTTGTGAATGTGCGCGCTGCACTGCTTGCAGCTTTGCTGCAGATGTAAGTGCTGCAGCACTTGCACGTCTGCAGCAGGCTTCTGCAGGACTCACAGCATGCACTGTTTTGCTGTTTTCTTCCGTCGCTCTCTTCAGCAATTTCTTGCAGGCCAGGCTCTCAATGCTTCTAGAATTTGCACGTGTGTCCTTCCTGTCGATGTGTGAGTTCACAACAAGGCACGTGCTGTGGTCATTACAACAAGTCATCACAACTAGTCACCACAACAAATCATCACAACAAGTCATCACAACAAGTTACCACAACAAGTCATCACAGTAAGTCACATGCCGTGGTAGTCAAACCCAAACAACTCGAAGGCATAAAGTTCCCAGGCTTGATCCTACTGGTCGTTGCTTTGTAGGCCTGCTGGGATGACAACTTCAATGGACGACACATGTTCCAGCGGACAGACTTTCTGCATTCACCTTTGCTGGATGAGTTGAAGGCACTTGAGACCAGAGTGCAGGCAGAGTTTGCTGTCAATGTGCCATCTGCGCTAGTCGTTGACAGGTACAGCAATCGTCTCAGCGCATGGCTGCTGTTAGGCCCTTGCCATAAGAGGCCTCAAATCGCAAGTGCTGCACACTCTAGCAATGGTGATTGCTGCATGATGAATGTGCACCTTTCCATGTGCCTTGTGACTTGCATCTGACATTTGCCTCTGAAAATGTCGATCGGCAACACATTGTGTATTGCGCTACAGATGTCATTGAGGTGTCTCTGTGCATCTCACTGTTGCAGCCATTGTATATCTCACCAGCACTATCAAGAGCACACACCTGCCTCTCATGCTTTGCGCCACTGCATAATCAACACCGTCACATTGCTGAGCATGCAGCTTGAATGTCTTCAATGACTTGATACAATGGTGCCATCCCTGATGAAAGGTCTGCTGCAATGCATGCTGCAAGATGGCTGCACAGGTCAAAGGTCTGTGGTGTTTTGATACCCAATGCAAGGGCTGGACAGAACGTCCAGATAGAGAGCTTGCTGTAAATGTTGCTGCCCAGGCTGAATGATCTTGAGGGTATGCAAATCTGGAGCCATGCAACGCTACCCCTTGATGAATATCAATCAATTTACTATGCAAAGCTTGCTGCAATGCTGTTGTACAGGCTGAAGAAGTTTGATGAAGCCACTGGTTACGTAGCGCAGCCTTAAGACATCAAAGAGCACAGGGACAATGGCTTGAATGTCAAAAGAACAGAGTGACAAGTTTGCTATATCAGTTGAATCATCTTATCAGTCTATCACACGTCCGTGACTCGTGCATACTAAATGTTATATTACAGACCTGTGACAATGTCATTGTACAGGCTGAAGAAGTTTGATGAAGCCACTGGGCACGTAGCGCAGCCTGGAGACATTGATGAGCACACAGACAATGGCCTTAACATCAATAGAACAGGCCATGTGCACCAAGCAGCAAGGCAGGACAATGTGTTCCATTGGTTGGATGGCATTCAGCAGGATGGCCCTACTGAGGGTAAGACCAAAGCATGAGATTCCTGTTGCATCATGTTGAATATACTCAGCCATCAACTATCTCATTTTGCCGCATGATGCCATATGTCAAAGACATGGTCTGCACGCTATTGCCACAGGTGCTGAGTTCAGTCACAGTGGTCTTCTCCAACTTGACTGGGGGTCTTGCAATATGCGTGCGTGTGCGCGTGCGTGTGTGTATGTGCGTGCACTAGCAGTAGCAAGGCTCAAGCATTGCCTGCATGTTGGCTGCCTTGCCCTGTCCTCTGAACCCTTTGGTTTTCTTTTGAGGCAAGCGATCAGTCAAGGATTTCTGCATGCTTCATCCCAACCCCAACATGCTGTACAGCATCACACGCCATTGCATCCTGCCTCTGCAACATGGCTTCAGACACACATCCAGTTGATTGTATGATGTGCTTCCAACTCTTCAGCGCATCTGAGCACCACATCGAGGGCGTTGACCACATGGAAGCATCTGTAAAGTCAATGCTTGCATGATGTTCTGACGTGGGTCTAAACCCTGCAGAAGGGGCCCAAGGGGAGGCACTGTTTGGGGCAGACAACTGGTCTGGAGCCCCAGTGCTGACTAAAGCCTCCATGAGCCTGAAGAAGAACAAGGCGGCTGTCATGGAAGATGACGAAGTTGATGACTTCGACTGGACCTGCCAAGGCTGTCTGGTGAGTAATCTCATGACATTAGTGATACCTGACAGCTTGGTTTCACTAGCTTGTGGTGTTGGACTGGTCTGTCACAGCTCGAGTGTTGTCCAATATGGTGACATGTGACAGCTTGGGTCTCCTTGCTTGTGACTGGCTTGCAATTCATGAACTGGTTTAGCCCAGATAAAGCACATATATGCAATTTGGTTAACCCTCAGAGATGGGCTCTGAGTGATTGTAGTGACACATTAAGCAATTGACAATCTTGTGCACCTGTTTGGAACATCTTTGCCATGGCAGGCTTTGTGTACCTGCCCTTCTCGTTCCAGTGGGCCAGCTTCTCAATAGATCAGTAATGGGTTATGCTGAGCAGCAGGCCAATATGCAACACATGGAGAAAGTTGATAAAGCTTTTGCTTTGCCACTGCAGAACATCCTATACTGCTCATTTGGGCTGCAGTGCAATTGCAAAGTTTGCTAGATCTGCACTCATGTTTGGCATGGCAACAGCCTTAGGACGACCAGTGAAGCTGCTGGCAGCCTCCTGACATTGCAAGAGTTCTTATTGGTCTGCTGTAGAATGCTGTAGTGCCCATGTGGGCTGAAGTGCGGTCATGAACTGTGCAAGATCTAGGCCGTCGGATGCGCTGGCTTGGCAACAAAGTTGCAAGGATCTGGGACATTCAGAATTGACAGCATCTTTTTCTGCCTGCTGCAGAACATCTTGTACTGCCCATTTGGGCTGAAGTGTGGCCATGAGCTTTGCAAGATCTGTGCCCTCAGATGTGCTGGCATGGCAACAGCCCTAGGGGACCCAGTGAAGCTGCTGGCAAACTGTCCTAAGCAGGCCAAGTGCCCTGAATGCCAGCAGCAAGGCATGTTTGAAGGAATCATTTACCTGAATCAAGTTGACCAGATGGTCAGAGAACGGTACGCTTGCAAATGCTTCTCTAGTATAATGGCACTTCTTGAGCGGAACACAACAGTGGGTGCATTTGATGAGCTCAACCACATCATATTTGCTGTCAGGATGGAGTCTAGTTGACAGCTTGGGTCTGTGCTGCAGCATTTTTCAGTGGCGTGGTGTGTACTTTCTGTGTGTGATCATGGTGTATGTACTGCTTGTGCTAGGGCTGACTGCTGCCTGTCATGCTATTCCATTCGACTCTCATCCCCCACAGGACATGGAGGGCAGCATTGCAGACTTGCCCATGTGCTCGCCATTGCAGTGCACAGCATCTGACAAATGGCAGCATTGCGCAGTCAATCAACATTTCACAATGCTGCAGCTTCATCATGGCAGCTTTGAACAGTCCCTCACACAAAGCTTGTCTGCAGGTTTCCTGTGCAATGGCTCGGCAGACAAGCCGATGACAAGCAGCGCACAGCCATTCTGACAGAACTCCACTACTCAAATGAACCATCAGGCGGTTTCTCCTACGGGTTGTGATTGCTCAGAACCAGGTGCTCATTTCGTTTCACACCTGCTGTGACAGCCCTACATGGAGTTCATTCTATGATGTCCTGAAAAGGCTCATGAAGGCAATCATGCGGGTCTTTCTGTTGTTCCGAGCCTCAGAGAGTTTGCCGCAGCATGGCAAGCCCCACCATGCTATGGTGTCACTTATGTGTTGCGTGCTTTGTTTCTGCAGCACTGCAAAAGCGTCGCACATACAGACATTCAGAAATAAAGGTGGCACGGACTGTCTTCTGTTCTGTTCAAAGCTTTGTGTTTCTGCTATGGTACATGTTTCAACCTTGCCTGTCTCTTTTTGTGTATAGACATGACGTGACTGAATGAATTGGAGAATTTGGCAGGTGAAGAAGGGATTTTGATTGTGGGCAGTTTAGTTGGTAGCAGGCCGTCCTGAGGCATGTGAACCCTTTTTTCAGAAGATTATGACAACATGTCTGCATGTGTGAGAACAGCATTGTCTTTGTCCGTGGCAGCAGTTTTGCCAGGTCAAGATCGACTGTCCTGTGATTTTCAAATGGAAGCACGATGCGTCCTGTGCATGGCATTTTCATTGGCACCTTTCCACGACTTCTTTTGGTCGGCATAGCAGGCCCTGGGCTGAGAGTTGTGAACATTCAGACGTTTGAACGAAAGTAGTGCATTACAGCTGAGACTTGCCCGTGTACATGTTTTATTTGTGCCAGAAAGTGCATCTGTACACAACCCGTAGGTATCAGGTTCTGAGAATCTGTAACCTTAGATAGGCTGATGACCTGTGCACAGCACCAATCCATGAAATGCGTACTCTGATGACTGAAACAGAAGAGTGCTTTGCATTACAGCAGAGACTTGCCCATTTTTGCGGTTTATTTTGTGCCAGAAAATGCGTCTGTACACAACCCGTAGGTATCAGACTCTGTAATCTTCAGGGTCTGCTAATGACCACAGCCTGCAGAGATTTCCCGAACTAGTACCGAGGAATCTAGATAAGCATGTACCCTCTAACCCCCCGACTGTGGTCATTCCCCAAATTCGCTTAAACACTTAGTTGTGAGATGCAGGGTAACGGTTTGATTAACAACTGCCTGACATTCAATTTTGTGTGGACAGATGGGCAGCCATGATGTGCTCAAACTGTTTGAGAGGCCACACCTAAAAAGGGGTCTGCTTGACACAACTGCTGACTGACTTCAAGACACTCTGAGAGAAAAACCTTCAAGCAGAGATCATTCATTGGCTTATGATGCTCTACTCACACGTCAAAATGGTCCCACACAGAAGTCACAAAAAGTCCTTGTTTGACCAGTGCAGTCGAAAGATTCCGTCTAGAAATGATGTGTGCAGACAATGTACATCCCCAATGCATGAAACCCATGACTGAGACCCGTGACATCACCAGACCAAATACCCCACAGATTCCGAAACAGCACTGAACTGAACCCAGCAGCGTCACAGCAAAAGTCTAGGTCTGCAGGCCTGAAGGAATATCGGAATATATAGGGAAGAAAGAGGTGAAATAAGGCAAGTGCCCAGTGGTAAAAAGAAAAAAGCAAAAAAAGGAAGAGGTCAGAGTACAGTAGCGTACAGGGCCATATCGGAAGTCCTGTTTATTGCCTTGCAAGCGTGTACACTGCACACGCCATCCACCACATGTCATGTGGTCAGTGTACACTTGTCCACAGCATCTGCCGTGCTTTGTGCTTTGAAGCACTTGACTTCAAGCGTCAGTCTGAATCCTGAGGCCTGAGTCAGCGTCTAGCAGTGTTGTGATGTCTTGGTCTGCAATGGCAATCTTTGTGTGGTCACCCACCAGCTGCATGAGGCCTGGCAGCCACACCTTGAGCATCTGGGTGCTGCCGTTCTTGCCAAGCACCCTGATATTGGCCTGCACATCATCATCATCAGCACCATCAGAAACGCTAGAAGGTGTGCTGCCTTTGTCAACTTTGCCAATGGCAACTTTTATGTGGTCACCCACTAGCTGCATGAGGCCTGGCAGCCACACCTTGAGCATCTGAGCGCTGCTGTTATTGCCCAGCGCCCTGACACTGGCCTGCACATCACAATCACTGTCAGCAAAAAAAAAGCTATGCCGCTAGGCGTCATAGAGGAAGCTGTCCTGAATAGCGGCCCAGAAAACCACCACAACCAGATACATACCTTTAATGGCCTGTGCAGGCATACAGAAGCAATTGCTTGCAGACAGACAACCTCTTCCTGCATGCAAACCTTGTAAGTACAGCAGGTCAGCAGCAAACACGTCTGAGAAGGTGCAGTGCATGTGGGACCAAGGCAGCAAATGGGTGGTCAGATCGACATCATGCAACACTACATTTGCTTCATGCAAACATGTAAGACATGCTCAAGCTTGCTTCAACCTGTGCCCATCAAACATAAAATTGCCCTTCTTAAAGGGCGCAAGGGGCATCGAGGGCAGTAAAGAACAGACAAGTTCAGTCAAGGGCAAGCCAAGGCAGGTCAGCTTCCCTATGATAATGCCTGTGTGAGCAGGCCACACCTGCCATTTCTGACCTTTGCTACAGCCAGCAGCAGCCTCAAACTCAGAGGCGCTTGACTGCATTGCCAACCAAAGGTAATCCCACCTTCAGCTCTTGTCGCATGCCATATTACAGCAATGTGCAGGGCCTGTCAAGGCCTGTTGGAAACCTCACCTTCCAGTTCTTGCCTTTGCTGCAGCCAGCAGCAGCCTCAAACTCGGAGGGGCTCATGACTGCATTGCCAGCCAGGTTCACCCTCACCTTCAGCTCTTGACGTACATCACCTAACAGCAGGGTGCCTGTGATCTGCTTACACATCACCAGCACCTTTCTGGGCAGCTGAGCGTGGCGACTGATGATCAAGCATGGCATTCGTTTCAGCCACGGCGTGTTCTTCAGTTCCTGCACGCACAATGAAACTGCTTGCCAATGCTGATAGTGTCAGTTGATAATTGCAGCAGCAGCCATGACGACTGGACGCAAATATGCAAAGCATGTCCCTGAAGGCAAGCAAAAACAACCTTCAGAGGGGTTCAGAGGAGGTTTTGACAGCAGACTTGTGCATGCATGCTACAATAAGCGATCCTCATCACCATTTGTTTGTCTGCAATGATAATGCCGGTGCAGCAGCTCGGTTCCTGAAACACAGACTTCGCAGTCCAGAATGACAGGTTTAAAAGCTAAAGACGAATACAAGCCGGCTTCTATTGAAACTGCTGATGGGCAATACCAATCTTTCCAGAGTGGTGCAATACCTGCATGCCAGCATCTGGTGCTGAAAGGCTCAAGAGCTGCTGCCTGCGAGCTGTGTCAGGGATCTCTTCAGGGTCATTTGAGCTTGAGGGAGCTGACAAGGGCACTTGGCCTTGCAGCTGCGCACAAACAAATCACCAAAGGACTCAGCCATTGCTTGACATAGCAGGCATATACGCAGACAGTGAGCATGCATGGCAGCTTGGAGTAGCATGAACAGCAGCTTGGCACAGTAATGCAGATTCAGTGTCGGGTAGCACAGCAAAACCAAACACAGCCCAGCAGCGCAAGGTATGGATCAGCAGACAGTGAGCTGTGTAAGACTGTGATGACAGCACAGGCCACTAGACACAGTCTGAAAGCAGCAGCGCAGCTTGGCAGGTCTCACAGGGTGACGTCCAATTTTTATGATGGCAACTGGCAAGTCAACAGTCACACACACGAAGCAGGCTGTTGTGATGCAGCTGAATGCACCAGCACCTAAAGGTCTGTTTGATGTGTGTGCTGATACCATGCAGTGCATTGCAGCAAGAGCAAAAGCTGCTACAAATCATCACTTCTTCTGGCTGCTCCCGGGGCAAGGCATCCTTATGTGGGTGTGCATGGCAAAAATGTGCACACAGGCTTGTCTGATAGATGTGTTGTGCTTTTCTTGTCTGCACTAGCCATGTTGAGCATCATAGAATGGAAGAAGTGTGACTACCGTCTGACTTGTGAGCTTGGCTGCTTCTGCGCCTGCTACTGTCATCATGACTGACGCACTGCCTGTTCCAGAGCTACCTTGAGTGACCGTGTCCGCAGTGCCCAGGGAACCCCTGATGGCACCACTTGCACGCGATGGAGAGCCCTCCTGAGGCCAATCTTGCCTTTCAAGCTCCTGCAACCACAGGATCTGACGTTGAGGGTTCCTGCATGCGATAGAGAGCCGGATGCCAGTCTTGCCTCTCATGCTCCTGCAACCACAAGATTTGCCTTTAGCCGTTCCTGCATGCAATGCCTCAAGGGCATAAAGCAAAGCCAATGACCGTCTTTGCCGTGCCAAGGGAACCCCTGATGGCATCACTTGCGCACAATTGAGAGCCTTCCTGAGGCCAATCTTGCCTGTCAAGCTCCTGCATCCATAGCATGCTTAGTGCTTTACCTCTCAAACCTTGAGCAAGAGACCGACTGCAGACATCAAACAATGCCAAACTCAATGAGTGGTATCATGGCCATGTGTTGCAAGGTCAATGGCGTCTGTGGGTGCTGCTGTTGCTAAGGCTGCAGCATCTGTTCTTTGTCTTCAGCTTGCTTGTATGCAATGCCTGATGGGCGTAGTCTTCTGCACATGCAAGCAGGTTGCCATGGCATGCTTTGTCCAACTCTCAGTGTTGTTGCATTGCTGTTGATCAGCTAGCTGCGCATGATTTGTGAGCCAGGCACGTGAAACGCTCTTCAGATGTATAGCTCATGCCGTGCACAATTTCATGTTGTCTGGCTAACTTGTGCACAGGGTGAGCCGTACTTTAGGGAAGCGACTCATGAGCCTTCATGCTCATCATGTCAATCATCTGACTAAGGCTGTGTAATCATGCATTGCATGAACTTAAATGCATGAACTGCAAGCTAGGCAATCACGCATTGCATCTGGCACATGCATGCAGATGGCAGAGAAAGAACGTGAAGAATGAGGCTTGACATGTTTACCTGAGAGTTGGTAGTGACATAAGAGCAGAGTCTTCTGTACTTCACAACTCGTGCTTCAAGGTCCTGAATTCTGCCTTGACGGTACAAGCTCTCCATCTCCAACTCTTGGACACGTTTGTTCTTCTTGACAAGCTGTTGCTGAAGGCCCAAAGCGTGAGACTCAGCAGCAGTGATGCGTAGCTGCTGTTGCTGACAGATGCCACGCAGCTGCTCTAGTGCTTCTGCGTAGGCAGACAGCTGCTGCGTCAGCTGATGTACCAAAAGCT
This sequence comes from Trebouxia sp. TZW2008, assembly GCA_002118135.1. Lineage (NCBI taxonomy): Eukaryota > Viridiplantae > Chlorophyta > Trebouxiophyceae > Trebouxiales > Trebouxiaceae > Trebouxia > Trebouxia sp. TZW2008. The sequence continues at coordinate 203,339 of BDIU01000301.1, forward strand.
CCTGAGCTACCCATTTGTCTCTCTGCTCTTGCTGAAGCTGTCCGCTGCCAATAGTGGGTTGGGCGTGCTGCTCGTCCATGCGCTGCTGGACTGCGAGCTCGTCGTTACCGGGCAACACTCCATGTGCCCTTTGCAGCACTTCAAGCAGCTGAGAGAGCTGGTCTATCAGTTGCTGAGGACTGCTCTCAGCTGCTGACGGGTTAGAGCCGGACGGGGCTGCATCCTCGGTTAGTGGTTGGTCCATACGCCCAGATAAACCTGCCAATGCACACACAGGGTGATTCAACGACTTGTGGTGATGAGAGAAGCGTAGACGCGTGCAAGGTTGCTGAGCTGACTAAGTCTAGTCGCAACTTGCACAGCTGTGCAGCTGACATGCAACTAGGCTATGTTTGCGAGGTACCTTCTGACTTTTACGTGGCCGGCGTACGCCTGCCGTAACTAGCTTGTTGCTTCGCAGAGGATCGGTCGGCACCACGCAAAAGGCTGGAGCAGATCGCAGCGTCTTTCGTCGTTAGTCAGCAGGTTGAGCACATTGGGCAGAAAGGACATGGCCTGCAGCGTCAGGCACGACACCGCCCACGCATGAGTCTAGCCACTAGATGTCATCAAGCTGCCAACAGATAAGGTTGGCGTGCAACTGTAGCACCTCAACGTGCGAATCTACGATCGCGCCTATGTTACGAGCTGCTTGAACTCGAGCAGTTTCAGTCAACTCATGCGACACCGATTGACCAATCTTTGCCCGCGATGAGCTCAGAATTAAGAACCCAACACCGTAATCGGCTTCAGCTTCAGTCGTAGGTGACGTGGCGCTCGGCGAATGTCGTAGGAAGCACACATTCAGCTGCAAAGTCAATTGCCGACAACAGCGGCAACAGACAGCCTTGCCGAATTGCAGATGCTCTGTGCATCGTTGAACGATGCTGCTGCAGTAATTATTACCCCTTTGCCTAGTCACGCTGGACAGCGCAAAGTTGCGGATTGCGAAGCCAGTAAAGCGTTGCTGAGAAGTTTGCTCGTTCTGAATGCATCGTTCTGGATGCATACACTCCAATGTTGCCTGGATTTTGACCATTTGTCAGCCAACAATGCACAGGCAACGCAGACCATTTGATAGATTGAGTTGCTGTGCTTTGCAAAAACTGTCTGCTTAAGTTAGTGCGGGGGTACTTTATGCACCACGAGATGCTGACGATTGCTCGGTGCCCAGGCCATGAGTAACAACAGCGTAGTTGACTCATGCCGTTCAAGTCAAATTACTCACATGGGTCACTCCTAAAGTGTACGACAAGTTTTGGTGGCGTCAAAATGGCGATCCAAGGTCACGTGGATGCGGTCTAAACTGTACGACAGCTCGAGGCACGAGGGAATCCAAGCACCTGATTCGGCAGCTGTATTTGAAGCAGCTTCCAGCGCTTCTCTCGTTCGAACGCTCAACGGTTCGCAACGAGCAGTTGCGGTTCAATGCCTCGCTTAGTGCGTAAGCAGCACCTGCAGTGTGCGCATGCTGCGCACGAGCGGGTGCTGGCGTCCGCATGCACCTCCAAGCTTGGATGCGCACTCAATGGGTTGCTCCATGCGAAATGGCATCATGTCTGAAAGTAAATCAATGCATTTAAAGCGACACAGTGCCGTGCAACCGAGCTTGCAACTGCGAAAATGCTCTGTTCATGTCGTTACAAAAAGCCACAGCAGTCCTTTGATGTACTGAGTGATTTCAGCGCCGCCCAGCTTAGATTCTCCATACACACGGTCAACAAAGACAATAGGGACCTGCATGGCAAAAGCTTGTTGATGTTTCTAGATGATGGACAAAACACAGTGCAGCCAACATGCGCTGGTCAGAGTCAGAGAAGTAAAAGTCTATGCCTTTAGGCGTGTATGGGAGGCTTTAAATAGACCATGGCGTCCTTCTCTGCTCTTCAAGAGCTTCATGAGCATATGCACTTGTCAACTGATGCATGAACAGGTTCTCATGTTGCTGAGCAACTTCATCAAGGCACTGGTTACAGCTGCTCTTGCATACCTCTCCAACAGTGAAGCCTTCTGAGCATGCCCTCACTATGATCTCCATCTGAAATGCATACCCTTTAGACTTCACACTTGCAATCACCTTCTCTAGCACAGCTTTTCTGTACAGCCTGAAGGACCCTGTGAGGTCAGATACCTGCGGCAACATACGCAGGCTGACAGGTTGTGCAATGCAGCACAAGAACCAATGACCAAGAAAGAGTGCAGGCGGAACATCCAAATTGGGCACTCTCAAAACCTATATGCATCAAGTGTGTACAGATGCTGCCTGAATTATGCAGGTGACAAGTCACAGGCGTCAAGAAGACGTGCTGAACACAAGACATTTGCGTCTACCAACATTTCCAAATGCAGGGTTACCAACTTAGCAAACTCTGGCCTGCTTGTGGGTCAAAGTAGACAACAAGTTTGTGAATTTGGCATGTAAAGTGCAAGTTAATACATCTAAAGGCAGAAGCCTAAAGATCTCTCCCCGCTCACAATGCAGGACAGAATGAGTAGTGGAATACTTACTCCAGGATTGAGTAATGTCTGAGCCAGAAAATTGGCTCCTCTGCTGACAAGTTTTCGCTTGAAGTTCCAACCACAAACACCACCATTTGCTTTGTACCTTGTGCCAGTGGTTATATCACAACCTGTCTGCTGCTGATGCCTGCAGCCAGAACCAGTATGACTGGAGAGCGATTTTGGCTTTGCAGCATGCTCTATAGTCTTCTGCCACAGGTTTGGCAGAAAGCCTTAAATTCCTCAACTAGAGACAGCAGATACAGGTTGCATATGACTTTGGTCTGCAATGACACTGCTTCACTGGAAACTTCATCTCAGACTTGCATCACAAACGTGGAAGCCAGCAAGACATTACAGTAACTTCACGTTGTCAGGACACTTGATGTCAGGACGTTCCTGATTGAGAACCTATCGCTGCGTTCTGACTGCAGTGGTACCTCTGAGTACTGACAATTCAGTGTAAGGAAGTTTTCTTTGGTGACCAATGCAGCACACACAAACAGAGGTTACTGTACAATATCCCCAGAAGGACATGCTGTGAGGTGCTGACTGGGCCAGTGTAACTTGCAGCGTGCCTGTGCAATACCAGCTCACCTAATAAAGTCGGGAATGTATTTGGGCTGCGTAACAGAACTTCAATCAGAGACAGCATAACAAAACCTGGAGCAGCCTGAATGCAAGCAGTACTGCACATCAACTCACATGATGTGACAGATCTGCATCCATGATGATTACATAGTCTCCTCGCGCATGTCTGAGGCCATGGACATATGCAGTCCCTACACATGTCAGAACCATAAGCTGAGCAAAATAGGCAGTGTCACTGTGCTATCATTGACAGCGCTGCTGGTGACGCAAGCCACAAGAGGAAGCCCTGACAGAAGACCTTACCTAGCCCAAGTTTGCCAGGTCTGCATTTGAGTACCTGTGACAATCAAAGCATTTGGGGTTTGACATGAGGCAACCATATGTAAGTGTCTGAACACGTGCTGCTGTAAGCTTACAATTCTGTCCTCGCTGTAAAGCTGTTGCAGTTGCCTGACGACATCTTGAGTGCCGTCCTGACTGTTGTCATCTATGATCACAATTTCGTAGTCAATGTTACTGCAAGGGCAAAGCAACCTGCAGCTTAAGCCTGCACAGGCATGTTTGCAACATATGGCATCATGCTGCTTATTGCTCACTGCGTGGTGAAGGTCTTGACGAGCAGCCAGACTACAATAGCTATGTTGTCCCGTTCATTGTATGTCGGCAACAGCACAGAGTATCTGTCTTTGGACGGCATGTCAACGACTGGCAGACCACGCTGTAGAGGCTTGAGCCTATCGTGCTACAAGCAAGCGGCAGCTTGGGTTGATCGCTAGTATATATGCATGCATCGCAAGGTCCAGTGCACTTGATGCCTGCTACAGAGTCAAGTCAATGGGCCCGAATCAGCAAGCTTGCTGTGAAATTGATGTATGCAGTCTCCTACACTTGCCACTCGAAGCCTGAGTACATGGCTTCGCAAAAAAGCATTCAGCAGCTTTGACACAGAAATCTAGATGCAAGTATGCATTCGCTCAGCACAACCTATGCGACCGTGTGCCCTGCGGCATTGAGCGACCGTCTTTGCCAATGCACACTTGAACAAATTTCACCCCACAGACGAAGTGTATCGAGAATCTGCGTAGTTGCAGCAACTCGCGCAGGAAGCGCATCTGCTGGCCGAGCATCGAGTTGATCAGCTGTCTCAGGACAACAGGCGCGCCCAAGTATGGTGTCTTTGAAGGAAGTGCAGCGGTCTGCAGCTCTAGCCTTCAGTCCGAATGCATCCTTCTTGGCTGCCGGCACCGTGGCCGGGGCCATCGATGTCTCTTTCTCGACAACATCAACTCTAGAGGTGTGGCACCCAGCTTATGCATTCAGCAGAGGCATTGACATGAAGCAAGTCAAGCATGACTATGTAATGCAATGGCAATGCTTTCCAGGTGTTCAAGCTTGACTTCTCCTCGAATAGCCATGAGCTTCCTCTGGCTGGCCAAGCTGTGAACGCTCCAGAAAGGTTTCACAGGCTGAGCTGGAATGCCTTTGCCTTTGGCACACCAGAGCAAGAGAAGTACCCGGTATGGCTGATTATGCCTGCTAGGTCACTGGTTGAGAACAATAGACTTGACTGAGCAGGATTTGCACTTGTGTTGCAGCATGGCATCATTGCTGGTGGGCTAGCAGATGGATCAGTCGCTCTATGGGATGCGCATCAACTGTTGCGAATGCGCTTAGAGACTGCTCAGCTTGCAAAGGAGACAAAGCATCACGGCGCAGTAAGTTCAGTAGCGACATCACTACATCATACCAAGTCACCTTTGGCTCCCATGCAGTCTACGTCACTCCGTACAATGCAGTAGAAACAATGGTCAAATTTCAAGCAGTGCTTGGTGCCTGTATGCAGGTCAAGGGGCTTGCATTCAACCAATTGAGCCCAAATTTGTTAGCTTCTGGGGGTGCTGATGGCGATATCATCATATGGGATGTTGCCAATCCCAGGAAGCCTACAGCGTTTCCTCCTCTGAAGGTGATCATAGTGACAACTTGTTCTCAGAATGCAATCACCTTGCAAAGGTCCATCATCCAATGTGGACAAGCCGAGGGCCAGCACCAGAGCATCTCGCATGTATTGCTAGAAGTCTCACAGCTCATCATGCGTGCATACACCTATACCTGCTTGTCAGCTGACATTGCCCACGTGCCTACATCTGCCTGCCAGCAGGTCTGACTGCCAGCACTCTGCACAACACTGTTTACAGTATCATCAACAGCACTGTCAGTGGCACCATCAAATCCTTATGGCAGAACACACGCTGCAAGTGGCCCATGCTCTCTGGAGCATGCATCCACTCAAACATTTTCTGCAGAGTCGGGCACCCAGTCAAGGAGCAGGCGCAGAGATTGCAGACATTGCCTGGAACCGCAAAGTGCAGCATATACTGGCGTCCTGCACTGTGGGTGGCAGCGTCACTGTGTGGGACCTAAAAAAGCAGCAGCCAGTCCTGAACATCAGAGACAGCTCAGGGTATTACACTTGATGCAGCAGCAGGCTGCATTGTGACCATGCATTGCTTTCATGCACTGCTGTCATGCAACCACTGCTGTGGTTGAACCGGCTCCAGCATTGCGCTGTCTATTACTCCTAAGCCTCAGATGCTAGCAGATTTGCAGCATCACTGCTGGCACAAACAGTACGTTCTCGCCCAAAATGCTTGTTGGCTTTTCCCTGTGTCATCATGCGTTGCATTCCAGCCTGTCTGGCTGTGCTTTTGCGTACCACACATGCCATACTTAGCTGCTCTGCTTCACTGGCAACATGGCTTCAGATGGCTACTGTGTTGCAAAGCCAGCTTCATATGTTCTGTGCAGGAAGTTGCGCAGGTGTTCCTCCATGCAATGGCACCCCACCCTTTCCACTCTGCTCATGGTTGCCTGTGAAGATGACATGTCCCCAACAATCCAGCTGTGGGACTTGCGCACTGCTGCAGCCATGACACCAGCCAGAGAATTGTTGGGTCATAACAAGGCAAGCACATGCACTCAAGATTTTGCTAGCATGCTGCTGGTCAACAGACCAGCTGCCCCATTAATGCTCCCCAAGCAAACTTGACTCAGCAAACGCTGCACCTGTCTGCCAGCAATGTACTGCCACTATCAAACTGTCAGGTTTTCAAACAAAATGCAAGCATCAACAATAGAAAGATAGAAGCAGCACCCGCAATGACTGATCTGCTGCAAATGTATACTTGCTGGCAAGCAGCCGTGGCCCAAAAGATGCTTCATATGATTGAGAGGATCCTGCAGTCCTGTACTGCTGCATGCAAGCTGGGGTCGCGTCAGAAAACACAGCCCAACAACGCTGGGTCACATTCATCTGTCTAACGCATATCTTGCCCGGCATAAGTACAGCCCGTCTTTTGCCGCATTTGGCAATTTTCGTGGTACTGACAATCAGGTTGGTCATGTGTCAGCATGTGCTGTCCATGTCCTGGTTAGGCCATGATGCAGGCCTGTTGCTCAGCAGAGCCCCAGACCATCGCACACTACTGTGGCATAACACATCTGTGGAGGTCATGGCTGACAGCTGGCAACCCTTGGATCACTGACACTTGTATTCATCTTCTGGCAGGGAGTGCTGTCCATGTCCTGGTCAGGCCATGATGCAGGCCTGTTGCTCAGCAGTGCAAAAGACCATCGCACACTTCTGTGGGATGTTGCATCTGGGGAAGTCCTGGGTGAGGTCCCGGCTGGAGACAGCTGGGACTTCACCGTTGCGTGGTCACCAAACAATCCTGGAGTGTTTGCTACCAGCTCGTACGGGACAGGGGAAGGCAGTTCTGGCAAGGTACTGGCCTCATCAGGCAATGCTCTTGCAAACAAGCCGCTTTTCCAACATGCATGCTGCAAACAATTTGAAAAAAAGCTGTTTTGCAGACACATGAACAGCAACAGTCAGCAGCAAAGCTGGCACATGCTGGCATAGCCTTGCGGTCAAGCATGCATTAATTTTGTTTTCATGCTATGCTCCTCCAAGTGCCTGTAATGTCAGATCATGACCAATGCTAAGCATCTCACAATTTTGTACACTCTGTAGCAAGCGCAAAAGCGCTTTATTTTGCCTAAGCTACTTCAGGTGAGTTGCACGCAGACTCCATTCTGTGTGCTATCAGATATCCTCATGAGCGACATCTGGGTACTGACCGCGATATGCTTGAGGCCTTTGTTTGTGATGCTATATACTCAGCAATGATCCTGGTTGCGCAGCTGCGGATTTGTAGCTTGGCGTCTTTTGGGTCCCCTGGGACCACTGAGACGGTCAACGACGACTTCAGCATGAGCTCAGTGCCTGCAGGTATGCCCTTTGCTGCTTATGCAGTCTTGTGAACAGTCACGATACGTCTGTACACACATTGAATCAGAAGCTTCTGAGGTGACAACTTGTGCATAGCAAGTAGACGCCCTTCACCTGCATCTGTTGCCCCTCAGTTGACTATGTGCTCTGAAATCATCAGCTATTTGTCCCGCTTGCACTCTGTATGCACCAGGGCCGTTTGGCTTGTATTCTGAAGTTCACTGCATGCTTTGCAGGCTGCCAGTATGGCCAGTGATTTCATGCTGTCTGCTAGATTGCTGCCATGGCATATATGCCAAAGCCACATCATGCCCTGTTCAATGTTGGCTGCTGCGCCGAGCCTTTCACGTACTTGCTGCAGTCTCCAGCCTTAGCAGTCGTGTGATCATTTGAGCACAACACACCTCTGCAACAGTTGGCTCAACGACGTGACTGTGCAGGCCCAGCTACACCTCTGAAGAGGGCTCCTGCATGGTTGAAGAGGCCAGCAGGTGTGGCCTTTGGCTTTGGTGGCCGCTTGGTCTCCTTCAAGAACACACCACGGCAGGGTCATGCTGGGGAGCACGTGGATGCAGGCATTGTCACCCTGTCGCATGTAAGAACTCATGGGCTAGCAAAGATATTTTAGGGCAGTTCCGCTTGTATTGAACTCAGAAGATAAATGCTTGCAACAGCTTCAAGGTCAGATTGTGTTACATGTTGCACAATGCAGGCAGTCTGCAGATGCTACGCCCTGAGTTGCATGATAGATCAACAAGCAAGGGAAGGGAAATACAGTTTGTGTTGGTGTTTATCATGCTGCATCCTATTGCATTTGATTGAATGCATGACCATGCTTTTGAGGCATGCACGGGTGCTTTGGTTGTAGCAGCATGCCTTACATTGCAATGCATGTAAAGCATGGCACACGTATTCCTTGCCAGAAGCTTGAGTCGGTCATTCTCAGGTAGACACTTATTGCAGCAAGCTCTGGCCACATCCACGTTGGGCAACATCAAAGCCACATTAGCAGACGAGCATTGGTTCAATAAATTTGACGATACGTGGGTGCTGCAGGTTGCCACTGAAGCTGAGCTGACAGAACGCGCAGAGGCCTTTGAGCAGGCAATGAATGAGAACGCCCTAGCGCATTTCTGTGACTACAAGGTGGCCAACTCTGCTGGGGATGACCAGGAGACTTGGATGTACCTCAGGATTCTCTTTGAGGCAGACCCAAAGAGGTACTGCTGCAGCTTTGGTATATGGCAACATAAATGCCTAAAGTTATAGAATACTTAGCCCGTCAAGAAGTGACGCTTCTGCAATCAAGCTGTTTTTTTATGCAAAAACATGAGCACTCCCAAGCTTGTTAGCATTGTGCAACTTCTTCAGGCCGTTTGATGCTGTGGCCCAGAAAGCGACTGCATGTGTCATGCGGTGCTGAGCTGCGACAAGAGTCCAGCTTTGTTCATGTTCATGCAAGCAACTGCTTGAACATCCAGCCAGGCCACCTTGAGTTGATCAGATTTTTTAATGCAGGCAGCTGCTTGAGAACCTTGGCTTTCATGATGCCTTGCCTCCTGAGCCTGTAGCAGAGCCCTCGACCCTGAGCTCTGTGGACGCAGCAGCAGCCAGTCTTGAGGATGCTCATCTGCATAATGCTGGCTTGGGTGGTGATGGCTTTGGCGCAGATGGGCTATCTCCTCATGATGTAGACAACGGAGACTTCTTTGAGCAGCGCGGTAGGTATCCTGGGGCGTGAGTTGAGCATTGTTTGACCATGTCTACAGTAGCAACTTTGTGATTGCCGTTAAGCTGTCCTGTTGACAATTTGCACTTGATGGCCCATCCAGCTGTATCAAAGCAGGGCTGTCAAAGCTGCCAACAAGCTGGTAACAGGGTCTTCTCTTCGTCTACAAATAGTTTGCGCAAACTTCATCTCTCCAAGAGTTATGCCAAGAACACTCTGCGTCCTCCTGCACGTGCCAACTATGCTTTAACTGCATGGTGCTGGTTAGTGTGTCTGTCACTGCAGTGTGACTGTTGCCCAGACTCTTTGTGCATTACTTGTGTGCACAATACAGAGCCTGGGCCACATAGATGATCCTGTTGCTTTTGACATGCAGATGGCGGTGACTGTTTTGACACTCTGCAGCCCAGATCAGCAACGCCAAGCCCAGATAAACTATGTAGTGTTTCCTCCCTCTTTCCCGGCCCTGAGGAATCAACAGCAAGAATTCCAACTCTATGCCGTGCATTGTCTGTAACACAATCTGCAATCATCATCACTCTTGCTGTTGACCTGCAGATGATGGAGACTTCTTTGACACCCTGCAACCCAGCTCAGCAATGCCAACCCCAGACAAGCCACGTAGTGAGCTGGCCGAACCCCCCTCCCCTGCCCTCAGGGGTCTGGAGGAGTCAGCAGGGGAGTCTGAAGCTACCATTGAGCGGGCTCTGTACATTGGCAACTACAGTGCTGCTGTGGATGCCTGCATTAAGGTGGCTCTTCGTAGCAGCATTGCCTATATGCTGCTCATGTGCTGCTGTGATTGCCTACGTGACAGTGGCTTTTTGTAGCAGCATTGCCTACATGCTGCTCATGTGCTGCTGTTTATGCCTGCATGAAGGTGCCGTTTGTAGCAGCATTGCCTATATGCTGTTTATCTCCTTGTCCTGGATGCATATCGTCAGCATGGAACCGACCCTTTTGCCACTGCTACTGCTTCCAATGGCACTGCTTTGAGCAGCTTGCGTATGCAGTGTCACGGCATTGCATTGCTTTTCTGGCACAAGCAGTACACTGCAAGGGTGCAATTGACAAAAGCAGTGCATTGCTTGTATCAACAAAGCAACGCAAGGATGGCAAAGCGTGCAATGCAGAAAGCTGGTGGTTTGAACCATCAGCTTCAACGTCAACGCGCAACGACAATGCAAGCTGCATTTGCACATGTTGCAATGAACCAAGCTCATACGCTTTGTCTCCTGAAGCGCAGTCAAGCTTGCCTGAGCTCAGCACTGCAATTGCTTCTTGACACTGCGGACTATCACCCACTCAATCTACTCCTTTCAGCTGGCTTCAGCTCTGTTCTGAGATCTGTTGTGACCATCAGTCATGCAACTAGACAAAACAGCTCTTTTGCCGGGATTTTTGAGGATCACCGTATGTGAGCTGACCCCTTCACCCCCTCCCTCCCCCACTCATGTCAAGCTTCATGGGGATTGTTTCCGATGTGACTTGACAGCAAGTTGGGTGTGCTACTGGGCTTTGTCATGACCATTGCTGATGCTTGAGACAAGCCAGTCCAGCTATGCAGGACTTGGGCAACACACACATAGCACCTGGGCTTGTACATGTGACACTATGAATTGTAAGACAACGATCAATGTCATTATCATTGTTGCCCATTGCTTATGCGATTTCATAGAAGATCCGGGTGTGTTGCAGGCACAAAGGATGGCAGATGCATTGCTCATTGCTGACCTGGCTGGGCGTGATGAGCTGACCAGGGTGCAGCAACTGTACATGAAGAAGCAGCCCAGTCCCTACATGAGGGTGGTTAAAGCCATCCAAGGCAATGACTTTGTCAGTAAGTTGACTGAAACTTCGGTCTTGCTTGTACCAGCTGTCCTTGCTTGTGGAACCCTCCAGCACCAACAGCGCACAGTTGCTTAGATGCTTTTGTTGTCAAGCTGTGCATGGACTTGCCATGCACCTTCTTGACATGCAACAATTTGGCATGCACCATTTTACACAGGCAACTGATGCAGTGTTGGCAGCTGTGACAAAGACTTGGCCAACTTTTAACACCCCTGATTCAATGACTGCACTGATTACTGCTTACTAGTCAATGGTAAGCAGTAATCAGTATGCTGACAACGACCAGTCACTGTCATTGTCAGCATCATATGCACTCTTGCAGCGTATACAAAATGTGCCAAGTGAAGCCCTGTTAGTCCTTTCTTGGTACACATCACATCAACCTACACGCAGCCTTGCGCAGTTCCCAAACAGCCTCTCTACTTTGTCATAGGGCTGGTGAAGGAGCATCCGCTGGACCAGTGGAAGGAGACTCTAAATGGGTTGTACAGTCCCTGTCATCCTTGTCTTGAGACATATCATATGCTCCAACAAACAGCCTTTTCAGTAGCCCATCTATGTTTCTACAGGGCTGGTGAAGGAGCGTCCGCTAGACCAGTGGAAGGAGACTTTAGCCGTGCTGTGCAGCCACAGCAACCTTGACGAGTTCCAGGGTCTATGTGACGCACTAGCCAGGCGGCTGTCTGGTGGTGGCTTGCCCCATGCTGCCACGCTGTGCTGGATCTGTGCTGCTAAGGTGGACCAAGCGCTGCATGTCTGGGCTAAGGAGCTGCTCAGCAAGCAGGCCTCAGTATCTGAGCTACAGGTCAGCTGATGACTCAATCCTCACCGTCGCTTACATGTTCGATGAGACTTGTTAAGGTGTCAAACACCATGATGGTAATACCCATGCTGCGACGCTGTGCTGAATTTGCGCTGCCAAGGTGGACCAGGCGTTGCATGTATGGGCTAGGGAGCTGCTCAGCAAGCAGGCCTCCGTATCTGAGCTACAGGTGAGCTGATGGCTTAGCAATAATAGCACTAGTTAAGAGAAAGATATCAAAGTCATGATAAGCAACAAAGTAGCAGTGGTAGCAATGATGCATGCAATGATAATGGTGCATAAGAAGAAATCATAGGCGACCATCTGCAATGTACTGTATGCGCGGACTGCTGTTGAGAGCAGGCTAGCATACCCCAAGTGCAACTGAGCTTGTGTGCCTGTGTCAAATTCTGTCATTTGCTCACAAAAGTCATGTCAAAGCCTTCAATCACAATATTGTTCAGTGAAGCAGCCTTGACACTTCACAGCTGTCCTGCTTTGGGAACAATGCAAAAGTTTTCAGACATTTGATTGATGCAGGAGCTGATGGAGCGGGCAGTGGTGCTGACGCAAGGTGGAGGGCAGCCCCAGGCCAGCCCTGCCCTTGGTGACCTGGTCGCCCAATACTCAACCATCCTGGCATCACAGGTCAATGACACTCTCATCATTTGACTGGTCCAGACGCCTGCAGAGCAGATTTGAGTCCTATGCTGTTGTGTTCACTTGAAAGCTGCGCGTGAGCCTTTGGCAAGGGCATACAAGTACAGGATGCTGCAGTCTGGCATTGCAGATATTTTGAAGCCGACAGTTATTATGTTGAGCAGTGCCCTGCAATCTTTCCTCTTGCCTGCTATGGTGTATGCTGGCTGCTAGGCAAGTGCAAGCAATGATGTGCATGCTAGATGGTTGGCAAGCACAAGCACTATGCATACTAAGCGGTTGACACAATTCAAATCAATCCATTTACATTTTCTGTCCTTGGGACCCAACAGGGGGGTCAACAGACAATATCCAACACAAAACAAAACAAAACAAAAACGACAGTTCAGCCATAGAGAGCAGACAAAAGTTACCGAATCTGACTTCATGTCAAGCAGCATAGCAGTTGGCGCTAGCTAGCTAAGATATATGTCCAGCACTCTGTGTTTTCTTCCTTTGATACAAATCTACACGATGAGCCCTGTGCATGCAGCATGACCACATGATGCACCTCAGCGTGGAGATCTGGCATGAGCAATTGGTGCCCACTCATGGTACAGGTACCCCTTGGTTCATGCTGTATCTCCCCGCTGTCATGCCACTTTTGGTCATGTGGCAGGCACAGTGCTCTCCAAATTTGCCTGCTGCTTTGCTTTCCCAGCCTTCCAACCCCGCCTCGTTTGTGCAAGTCCATCACCATGATCAGATGTTGCACCTCAGTGTGGAGAACTGGCATGTGCAGTTGGTGCTCACGCATGCCAAGGATACCTTTTGTTCCATGCTGTATTTCCACGCTGTCATGCCACTTCCGGTCATGTGACAGGCTCTGGAAATCTGCCTGCTACTTAATTTTGCCAGCCTTCCCGCCCTGTCTCATCAGTGCAAGTCCATCAGTGTCATCAGAGGTGCACAGCAGTATCAACAGCAGACAGGCATGCGCTCTCGGCACCTTGCTCTGACTCATGACAAGAGGAACCCACTGCCCATCAGACGTTTCTGTGCTGTCATGCATGTGGTCATATCGCAGGAACAGCAGGTTTCAACTTTGCAGCACTGCTCTATCAATGTTACACCATCAACAGCATGCAGCAGCATCAGCAGTTTGTCTCACAGGCATAGGCAAGAGGCTCTCAAGCAAAGCACATGAGGCAATGTCTCCCAATTGTTCAGTGAGCTGACCGCAGCAAATGATGCAGCTTTGCCTTTGCTAGCTTTGCTCACAATGTCAGCTTACCTTACCAAGTTCTGCAGGGCTGCATGCACCTGCCTCAAGACTACTGCACATGGTGGCTGACCAAGGCAATGTTGCCCTGCTGGAGCTGCAATCAATAGATCGACGTACCTCCTGTCTTTGCTGAGGGCTCAGCGGGCTTGACTGAGCCTGATGCGTGTGCAGGGCCACATGCACCTGGCTTGGAGCTACAACACATGGTGGCTGACAATGGCAATGCTGCCCTGCTGGAGCTGCAACCAATACATGTTTGCTACTGCTGGTTTTGCTGGTACTTCAGCAGTGTTGACTTAGTCCTGACATCTGTGCAGGGCTGCATGCACCTGGCTTGGGACTACCTACACATGGTGGCTGACCATGGCAATGCTGCCCTGCTGGAGCTGCATTCAACACATTCTTGCTACTGCTGGTTTTGCTGGTACTTCAGCAGTGTTGACTGAGTCCTGACATTTCTGCAGGGCCGCATGCACCTGGCTTGGGACTACCTGCATATGGTGGCAGACAACGGCAATGTTGCCCTGTTGGAGCTGCGTGAACGCATCTACAACACTGGGTCAGCAGAGATCCCAGCAGATGCTGCCCCTCCTGTGTTGCCATACCAGCAGGAACCAGTAGTTGCGCAAGCTCCCCCTGCCGGTAGGACTGCACTGTTCTTACTGTGTTACACTTGTCAAACAGCTACTGGGACTTTGATTCTGCTAATCTTGCACCAGGCTGTGCCACAAAGCGGTGTTGCAGAACAGCAAGACGCAGTGATGTTGCAGGGAACTGCCTGATTTGTTTGCACTGATTGCAGCCTGCATGCGTAGCTGTGCCTGTTATGGCAGCACACTGTAGTCACAAGCATGTCAGTACAGCACTTTGGCACCTGAACTGCACAGCCTTGCATGACCCTGGAGTGTACCTGTAATGCTGCTTGTGCTCCATGGCTTTGCATCCTTCTGAGGGCATAGTATGAGAGCACACAAACACTGCCAGCTTCAGCCCTGAGGAGAACTTGTGCACACTCCTTGGTTCTGCACTGCCCAACAGACCTGCCCATGTTTCCATACATCATTGCTGCAGAGTTTTCACACTCTGCTTATCTGGCATGACCTTGTTGCAGCTCCTTCTGGCTACAATGGGGGCCCAGGGTCAGTAGGAGGCAACACTTACGGTGCAGCGAACCCCTATGATGCCTACGGTCACAGCCAGCATGCATATGGTGGTGCAGCACAGACAGCAGCCCCGTCCTCTCCATATGGGCGGCAGGCTGGCGGTGGCTTTGGTGGTGGGGGTTTTGGGAGTGCAGCAGGCGTGCCAGCCAACCCGTATGCATCTACTGCTGCTGCTGCACCGCCACCAAGCAGATCATCAGTGAGTCACATTGCATGTGCTTTAAGACACAAACTTGATGTTTTTAACATTGAAGCATTGCATTGGCTCTGGTGGTGCTGATTTTGAGAGTGCAGCAGGCGTGCCAGCCAACCCATATGCGTCTGCTGCTGCGGCTGCATCACCACAAAGCAGAACACTGGTGAGTCATCAAGCTTGTAGTCACAGATACAAAATACATTGTGACCATCTTGCTGGTGGCAGCAGCGTTTTTGGGAGCGCAGCCAGTGTGCCAGCCAACACATATGCATCTATTGCTGGGGCTGCACCACCACCAAGCAAATCATCGGTGAGTCACCAAGCTCATGCTCACAGATACAAAAGAAAGAGATCATGACCGTCTTGCTGATGGCAGCAGCGCTTTTGGGAGCGCAACCAGTGTGCCAGCCAACCCATATGCATCTGCTGCTGCGACTGCTGTACCGACACCCAGCGTGTCCATGGTGAGTCACACTGCTTGTGCTTACAGTGGGTCAAGAATGTCACACTTTGTTTTATGCTTGCAGGTTCCACAAAGACCTGCTCAAGGCACCCAGCAATGGACGCCAACCATCCAGGCACCCCCTGCTCAACCCCAGTGGGGTGCCCCACCAGCCCAACCCCCCTCTCAGAGCGGCTGGCCTCAGCAGCACCCCCACCAGCAGTCAGGCTACCCTCAGCAGCAGCATGACCAGGCCTCCTTGTTTCAGCCTACCACTAACTATGGAGCAACCAGTCAGGGGCAAGGGCAGAAGGCAGCCACACCCTATGCGGGGCATGCTCCTTCAGTCTTCACCCCACAAGCCCCGTCAGCTGCTTCTGCTGGTCCACCTCCCCCACCATTGCATGTAAGCTCCTGGCTGTTTGTCCTGTAGCATTGCTCTGCAGATTTGTCGGTTGCTAGTATGTCTGTCACTAGAATCCATGATGTCAAGGTGCACCTCATTTGTGCTGTTAGAACAGTCAATGCACTCCGGGCCTCCCCAGGCCTGACCCTCCGCACATCTGACAGCAATCTTGCAAACATGTTTGTTGTGACGCACAATTGCGCTTTGTTGCAGCACGCTCAGCGTGGAAGCTCCAATGCAGCTTTTGCCTGCAGCAATTGCATTCTGATGCAGCTTTTTAGCTTTTGCTATGCTTTTGGCAGTTCGACTTGCTCTATAACACAAGTCATTGTCTGCAGAGCAACAAGCAATACCAGACGCCACAGTTCATTCCTCACAGCTCTCCCAAAGCAGCTGCAGCGCATCAATTCAACCCAACAGGGCAAGCGCCACAGCAATTCATGCCCCAAGCCCCTGGGGCTCTTGGGGGATTCCCAGGGATGAGTCACCAGCAGCAATCCCAAACTGCGGCACCCCCACCTAGAGCCGCCCCCCCTCCAGCCCCTACTGGGCCTCCTGCCAATGCCAACATCATCAATGTTGACACTTCTAAGGTAGTGATCTAGGCTTATTGTACTCTGCACCTGAAACTGTTGCCACTCTTTGAATGCACAAGTCCCAGGCACCTGCGTGGGTGAGGAAAAACAAATGCCAAAATATTGATCTTATGCCAGCGTAAAGAGCCTCTCCCGTTGATGCTCTGTCCTTGACTGTCTTTGTCCTTGCTGAGGCAAGAAGGGTCTTTTACACAGTCAGCAAATGAAACATGGCACGCTGCATGGTATATTGAGACATCTAGATGAAGGCATTATCTGCATGTCAATGACAGTACATATATGTCCTGCAGGTATCTCCACAAGTGAACCCACTGCTGGACAGCTTGCGTACGCTTTACCAGACTTGTGCAAGCGCACCTCAGATGCAGGCTCCTAACAAGAAGCGTGAAATGGATGACAACAGCAAGAAGATGGGTCAACTCTTTTGGAAGCTGAATGCTGGGTATGCAATGCAGCTTGTGTGCATGCACTCTGCCTGTGGCCTGAAGTTGCCTACAATGGTACCTTTTGCTGAAGTCACAGATGGAACGTCCAATGCACACAGCCACTTGTTGCTGAAGTCAGTAGCCTGTTGGCAGCAGTTACATGCAAAACAAAAGTGTGACATGTTCTGTGTGTCAAGCATACACCTCCCTTATACTTTACAGAGCAAATTGTTTGTGTATCTTGCTGCCTTGCAGGGACGTTTCTGAGCCTGTGATCCAGAAGTTGATGCAGCTCAAACAAGCCCTAGATCAAGGGGATTGGAACAAGGCAGCAAGCGTACAGGTATGCCACCTTGACAGCATTTTGACCCCAGCTTTCATGATTGATGAGCTTTGGAATGCAACACCACCGTCATTGCGTCACCCAGAGAGCATGTTCTGGTCAAGCTGTGATGCTATTTAGCAGGGCAATTTATGTGAGTCTGCACCAATTTATATGCAGCTGCTGATACTTGTGCACAACCGCAGGTCAGTTTGACTACCAGTGATTGGGATGAGTGCAGCTCCTGGCTGACAGCACTGAAACGGTTGATCAAAGTACGGCAGCTGCTGGGCTAAAATAGCGTACTGACCTTCACCGCTCCTTACCATTAGCCGACTCATAGCTGCAGGGTGTTGACATCAGACAACTTGCGTGACAGGTCTGCCTTGCGCACAGCAATATATTAATATCATGCTGTGGCAGTTCAGTAGTGCATACAATGTGATATGAGTCATGAGCCATTCCATGCAGCATTGTATTAGCGCTGAGTTGCAGTATAAGCGTTGCATGCTACAGCAGGGCATCATCAGCAGGGTGCACCATAGACAACAGATAGGCCTCTGAGCAAGGCATGGGGAGACGTTTGAGACTCAGAGGTCACTTGGGCATGGGAGTATCCGTGACACCACTCACACCTGTTTATGAGCTGATGCATATGCCGCACAAAGTACAGAGTTTATAGTTGCTGCTGCTCCATCTGTGCATGGGGAGACGTTTAGTACGCTTAGATGCAACTGCCTGCTTGCGTCCTGCGACACCCCTCATGCATGAAGAAGTTTGCCGCCTCTTCGGTTACGAACATACAAAACTTGCGGGGCCCGGGAACGCATAGCTGCCAGTAGAGCGGCACCTGGAACAGTGTTTGCATGAATTGTTCAAATTAACCGGCAGGTTCTGACTTGTCAAGCACTTGCCGGGGGGCAATTTCGTCCTCGAACGAGCGCTGTGGCAGTGTATGCATGCAGAATAGTTTAGTCGAAACTTTGGCCAAGCACCCATCGCACGACAACTTGCGTACAATTTCGCACGATGTTGTAGGCATTGCAGTATTGTCGCGCTCGTACCGATAAGCTTCTTGGTCCTCCGTCGAGCCATACTTGCTGACGATCAGTCACACCGTATTCAAGCTTGACCAATAAGCTGCAATTTCAGACATCGACTACCGTGTATCAGGATTTGCGACTGGAGCGTAAAGGCTATATGCGTCGCAGCGGGACTTTTAGCGTGGTGAGCCCGTGCCCTATCATGTATGTGTCAACTTGTACTATGCAGCCACCTTGCAGCTGCTTAAAGTCGCCTTACACGACGAGTGCAGTGCATGTTTTGCCTGCAGTTGTACCTAGCAGCTGCAGCATGGTTGCTTGCCGTCTCTGCCCAATCAGATGCACTGGCGACAGAATGTGAACATTTACGGCGTCCAAACTTCCCACACTGCAATCCAGTCAAATTCTACGGTCATCCAGAAGCAGGTCCTGTGACAGTCATTCTGCTGAACTTCAATCGACCAGATAACATTCGGCAGATTGTTGACAACATGGTGAGCTACAGCAATGTAGCAGAGATTCTTGTCGTCAGCAACAACCCAAACAGCACCTTCAGCTATTCCCATGACAAGGTGGTTGTACTGAACATGATGGCTTATGAGGACGAGCTGGGGGTTGCAGTGCGCTTCAAGGCTTGCTTGCTTGCCATGAATTGGCATATTCTGATAGCCGACGATGACCTAATGGTTACACAAGCAGGCTTGAACAATCTCCTGTTGGCGAGACATGAGCATCCCTGGTCTATTGTTGGATTCTGGGGAAGAGACTATGATCATAACAATCCAGACTATGCATACAACGATACAGGAGGAGGACACCATGATATAGCCCTCACAAAGGCTTTGATGCTTGACACATGCGCATGCAGAGCGTTCTGGGAGGCAAGTCACCTCATGTCAGACATAGCTCATGAGGCAGCTGTGACTTGGAATGGCGAAGACATCTTCATGTCACTTGTATCAAAGAAGGTGCTGGGCAGTAACCCATTCATTACCCCTCACCAACAAGGGATTGATGTTGTACCACTGACAGAGGGCGAAGTTGGTATCAGCTCAGCGCATGATCATCTGCCACATCGGATCAAGTTTCTGCAAACTGCAATACGCCGTTTGGAATGCTTTTGAAGCACTGAATGATGTTGCCCTTGTTTCTACACAGCTGGCTCTTTGGTGCCTGCCTGCACATCTTGACTTTGCTTTTGTTCTAGACTTGTATAACGGCTTTATAGGCTTTGCACATGTCATTTGCGCAATGCAAAGGCTGCCTGCAACCAGGCTGCATTTGCATTGAGCGTCACAATGGCATCTGCTTTTGAAGTTTGGTTTGTTGTGAATAATATGACAATGGTAGCTGTGTTTGCCCAGATTTGACTTATCACTGCTGTGAAGCCTAGAACGCTGTGTTGCTGTTTATGAATGATGGAGGATACATTGTGATTCCTTGTACATTCATGAATGGCAAACAGCTGAAAATAATTCCTGCTATATGAACAACAGATCATCGGATGTTATCATATGAACGTCAAAATTGTAGTTGCAGGCACCACTGTTGATTAGGAGAACCGGTAGGTGTGATTTGCTGTAAGCAAGCAATCCTAGCAGAAAATGACAGTTGAATGTGTTTCTTTAGCTTGCTTGAACTCTTCGTGTAAGGGTACAATATTGTACTGACTAGTTACAACTTGTACATGCTGCAACCCTCTCATGGCACTGCAAGAGCTTCCAACTGGCAATTTTCGTAAAGAGCCACAGTGCTAAGGTCAAGCATGCATATGGTGCACGATCAACAAGCCTGACACAAGATCTCTAGAGTCATGCTTTGCTACTTTTGAAGCAACACAAGGTATGCAAACTTTCGTTACAACTGCACATTGTACATCTCTCTCAAAAGAATTGCCGCTCATGCATAAAAATGGAGCATTTCTCATGGGGCACGGCCAGGTCTAAAATGAGGCGCAGTAGAGGAACTGGTAAGTGACGCAGGTTGCATCTGGCCCCCAGCCTGCATCAGAAGACATGTGTAAGGTCAACCAGAGTCACAGCATTGCTCAATACCGGCTTGAACAAAAAGAGCAAGAATTGGAGCAGCGTAGAGCAAACAATGCACCCCATCCTTGTGACGGTATCATATGACAATGACATAAGCTCTGAGCGTTTGCGGCAACAATGACATACGCAATAGGCGCTTGTGGCAACAATGACACGGTCACTGGGTGCTTGCAGCAACGATGACATGAGCACTGGGTGCTTGCAACAACGGCGACATGAGCACTGGGCGTTTGCAACAACAGTGACATGAGCACCGTGCGTTTGCAGCAACTATAACATATGCACTTGGCGTTTGCATCAACGACGACATGAGCACTGGGCGCTTGCAGCAGCAAGACTTGACTCAGCTACAATCACCTGCTATGGGTTCCCAACAAGACTGTCTGTGTCATTAAGGCTTTTCTGCTTTGCTGACCCTGCTTTGCTGCAGCCTTGAGTGCTTCACCCTTGTCGAACCATGTGTAGCGGTCAGTCACCCTAAGGCTCAACACCCTGCAAATTGGTACACAAAAGATCGTACGTGAGCCAGCGGGTGACAAAGTAAGCCTGCTGTATGGCCTTTCAGGAACAAGGTGAGGTTACCTGTTACCTACCTTGGGTTCACACGGGCACGGGTGTCAAATCAGTCATATGAATCAAATCACATGAGTGCACGCCGTTGACAGTGTCCAAACAAAGGCAACAAAGCATGCATATGCCAGGAAGCGTACGAGTTGCAGCATGATTTTGATATTGATAGCAGCGAGCCCAGATAAGCAGTTGCAATGATGTGGCTCTGATTCTGACGTGATTTGCAACAGCCTCGTTTTGAGGGTAAATGATAGACAGCACAAGCAGTGAGAAAGCTTGGTTCTGTCACAAATGCCAGGCGCAGCAGGGTTGCACCTGAGTGAGAGGCTGTTGCGCAGCAGTTTCTGAAGCTGCAACTCCACTGGTTTCAGCATGCGTGAACCTTCAGCAGGAAGCCTGTAAAAAGCTGGAGGTGGAATGGGAATAACGCCTGTTGGGGCAGAGACATCCCAGAACTCGTTTGCAGCACACTTGAAGGCCAACACTCTCAGGCGGGCCATGCTCTGACACGTCTTCAACAGCAGGCTGACAGCAACAGACTCCTCCAAACGCCTCAGAGGATTTGGCTGCGCATCAGTTTGACTTGATAACTTGCCTGCATGTTGCCCCCGTAGAGTTAGCCCCGTAGGACGGGAACTTTTGGAATGTAGCGGTCAAGGAAACCAAGAAACATGCAGACATTGCTCGTCAAGGTGATGATAACACCGTAGCCAGCATATATGCTAAGTCTCTGGGCAGGCAGATAAGAGGCAATGTCATTTGCTACAAACATGCAATAATGTTATGAAGGCAGGGCAGGAGTAGAGCCATATGAAAGCGTAACACGGACACCATGCATCTGCAATGGAACTGATGCACACCTGGTTGCGAGTGTACAGTGAGGCTCAGCACATGTTCGTTTCCTGCCAGTAGCTCAGAGACACAGACCAACTCAGGTGCAGTCAATGTGAGCTGTATGTTGTCTGGGCAAATCTGCATCTGCTCTCCAAATTTCTGAGCTGCAGACATCCACGCTGCAGCAAAGGCGCCTCCTTGGTAGTGGACTGCTATGCGCTGTGTGTTCAAAGAGTTGCCATCCAAATTCAACAGGGCCTGCAAGGTGTCATTCCAATATCAAGCAATAGAATTGCACTCTGGGGCAGGGAGCCACATGTGACTCATTGGACTTCCTGGCTTGGAAGCACAGATGTATGTGTCAGCTTCAACAACATCAATACCTCAGCTATATCAACATCAGCTTGAACACCTGACTGCTCACAAGCAGCAGTTTGTCTGACAACTTCTGAGAGCAGACAGAGCATAGCAGAGGCAAAACAGCTTCTGCTGTAGCTTGCAAAAGCCAACAGGCATTGAGCACAGCTTCAGCAAGCTGCGTTTGCACGTTAGCTGGCACCACTGCATGCACTGATGCAAGAGGAAGCCGCGTACCTTCAACACTTCAGTTTTGGCCGTCTGAAGCCTGGGCACGTCAGTAGGATGGTCTGCCACAAACTGCTGCCATGTCTCATCAGGCTGCTGCTGACTTTGCACTGCAACATGCATAGGCTGATGCTTTGATCAGAGGCAAGCATACTTTGGACCACAGAGCTTGTTGCACTGTACCTGGCTCAGCTTCAAACAGGGACAGAACAGTGTTGCCAAGCTGCCCTGTATGCATCATGCTGACGAGCTGACGCTTGTGTTTGACGCCCTTGATGTGCACGTCCCAATCCTTTTCACGAGCAGCGGTGGTGCAACTGCACGCCTCACAGAACCACTGTTTAGGTGCTTTTTTGTTCGGTCTGCTGTACTTGTCCAGCACGGCCTTGCGTGACTGCTCGTCCTCCGGATTTGCTGGTATGTTTGCATCATTTCTACGGCGCTTCCAGGCTTTGCTGCGCGACCTTGCTTCAGCAGCAGGATTTGGTCCAGGGACTGCAGCGTCTCCCAGCAGTCTGGCCACAAAAGCCAAGTCCTGTGGAGCACCAGCCATGTTCGCAGGCTGTCCATTGCTCATGAGCACCGCCGTTGTGCTGTTGGATGCGCGCACATAGCCTGTGAAATGACAACTGTGTTCTGTAAATCAAAAACTTTGGTGAGTCTCAAGGCCCACGTGGGCGACACCTTCGCCAAAGCGGCCAAGATTTTGAGTTCCTTCGCAACTTGATAGGTTGTTTTGCTTGCCCCTGTTCTTTGCGTCTGATCGCAACAGCAAGACCGACTGGACGACAGGCCTCTTACCAGCTGGCCCTGATTGGTTGCAAGCGTCAGCCATGCTCGGCTGCGGGCGCCTCGTTGGGACAACGCCCTTTGGAGTCAGACCACAGCTAGTCAACCGAGCCAGCCCGTGCTGTCCGTGGTTGCCCACAGCACACAGATCGATGTGCCTAGGCATCAAGCAGCTCACAAGGTGAGCCTGGCCGCCTCACCGTGCAGCGCTGCCACCAGCTCTTCTGATCAGCAAGATCACCTTTCGCTGGCTTGCCCTGACGCAGGCCTTCTCCTTGTTTGGACAGGCTCTCTAGACCGGCACGCAGCCGCAAATGGGCCCGAGGTGAGCCCAAGTTGTGCAAGGGTACACATGCCTTATACGGTCAAGCAGGCAGGCTTACTGATGCTTCGCTGCAGGTCTTGCAAGAGTGTCTGTTGCTGCTGCTGCTGTGCAGAATGCAAGCAAATCATCATCCAGTGGTAAAGAAGGCGGCAAAGAAATCCTATCTTCTGTAAGGTGGGTAGCTGTTCTGACGGTATCTTGCCTGAGCCGCATGGCGGCTTTGACTGCTTGTCGAACACACCAGGGAAAGAGCGAAGCGAGCTTGAATGCTTCATGCCATGTGCAGATTTGATGCTGGCCTCAATGTCTCTGTCAGCAAGGTTCCTGGGATGTACGAGGTCAGCTCCAGAATTGACAACTCCTGCGTGACATGAGTGCCTGTTGTAAGCAGGGCTCAGAGCTGCATGCCGTATAACCATGCTTTGCTCAGCAAAGCTGCATGCGTTTACCATGTTTTGTTCAGGAACGCACTGTACCTCAACTCAGGCTACTTGTTCTCACAGAAGCTCACATGGCGATCGCATCAGCATAGCGTTTGTGCTCATCGCTTCCTGCCGTACTCACACTTGACTGCAAAGCAACAGGCTCAGCACAAGTGCTTGTGTTTAGGTCAGCAAAGTTGTTTGCATCTTGTATCATGCGTGAACCACTATCAGGAACATCTTGAATCACCAAGAACATGACGACAGGTGCACATCCAAGCAGAGAAACCCAAGGACATGGTTATGCACTGGGCTGTCAATGACTGGAACCTCTCACCTGAGTCCTGCAGACCTGAGGGCACTCAGCAGATAGACGATAAAGCTGTCCAGACCCCCTTCAAAGATGGCAAATCAATACACCTAAGTTTCCCTGAAGCAGACGCCCCCAGCAGGTATCGTAGAGCAGCATGCTGCATTGAAAAGCGCCTTGTCAGCATCAAACACCAATCATGGAGCAAGGAAGTCATGCTGTCATGAGGGGCAACTTTGCAAGGAAACAATGTTTGGCTGATGAGCCTGCACCTGCTCTGCCACAACATCAGCTCCTACACGTTGCTCCTGCCCTTGTGTTCTATTCATGGAGCATCGCATTGGCGTCTTGACGCTACAGCATGCTCTGCACAACAGCTTTGCTTCAAAGCCAGCCCTATCATGTGCTGCTTTCCTTTGAACAATGCCATCATTTTGACACAATGTTGCTACAACATGCCAAAGCAGTCACGTTGCTTGCTTGTATCTCCAAACTGCTTGGCGTAGTGCAGAGGAATACTGCACCAACTGTGTGTGGTCCTGACGCATTTTCACTGATCTAGTACAGTTCACTGGACTTGACTGGTGCTTCAACACAGGGTGGTCTGGGTACTAAGGAGCTGCAGCCAGAGAACTGGATTTATGTCATAGCGGCAGCACAAAGTTTGCTATTTGGATGAAGCAGCTCATTTATCTCAAACGTTGCTCCCTCACGCAGGGTGGTTTGGGTACTGAAGGAACTGCAGCCAGAGAACTGGATCCACAACGGCGGCACAGACTTTGCTGTACAGCTGAAGCCACCTAGTGCTTCAGATGTGTTGGGCAAGGTGTTGACTGCTGAGGGCACCTACACCCACTGGTCCCTCTTTAACAGATTCATCTTGGCCAACGAGATCTTGGACGCTGCAGACTCTGCAGGTACGGTGTACTTAGCATGACAAGGTCAAGGTGTGGGTTGAGTCAAGCGTTTTACCAGTCAAGTTGTTGAACGGCAAACATGCACACAAGCCCTTCAGCTCAACAAGACTACACCAGCAAAAGCGTGCTGATGGGAGAATTTACACACTGTTCCTGCATTCAGTGTCAGACAGTATGCTGGCTTCCAAGCTTGTCTCACAGCTCAGTGATGGAGCTCTAGTTGCTATTGACGAGCATCATGTGCCCAGTGTGATTGGCATCATGTGCTGGGCAAGGGTTGTTGGTCGCTAGCAACTAAAGCTTTGCGCCGGGAAGGTACTCAGCAAGCTTGTTGCCTGAAGCTGTAGCAATTGTGTGTCTTGAGGCGTCTGTGCCTGGCAGCATTGGCAACTGTGTCAAGACCTCTGCAAATACTCATCTTGTGGCTGCCAGAATGCAATCGTAAACTTGAGCAGCCGGTCCAACACTCTTGACATGCATCAGCCAGATTGGGTGAATGCTTTGACGTGCCATTGCTGACAAGTCACTCACCTTTCTCCACAGAACTAGATTGCCTAGAAATGCCATCCACCACATAGGTTTTCACTATCTTTGCTCAAGTATATTTGAGGTCACATGCCTGCCTGATTGCCTAGACAGTGCTGGCATGTACAAGGCATATTTGAACAAACCCACCCTTGTGCACCATTGTCTTCAGTCACATCTGGCAGTATCTCTCATGTTGTTTGTTTGCATTGCAGGTGCAGAAGGCATGTCCTTCTTGTTTGTGTGGCTGAGGCTCAGCACCATGAAGCAGCTGGACTGGTACAGAAACTCCAGCTATCAGTCCAAGGACATTGCCCATGTACAGAAGACCACCACACAGAGAATAGCTGATAAGGTGCGGTTTGAGGACATGGCTCCATGACAATAACGTGCTGCTGTCCTGCGTTAAAAATGCTGTTGACAGGACATGACTTCCTGACAAAATTGTGCTGCTGTTGGGCCTGAAAATTGCTGACGACAGGACAAGGCAAGTGCCTGCTGCACACAGCATAGCGCCTGCCTTCACATGTGTACAACACACAGCATCTTGACAGAGCACAGACGGAAGTCCCAGGATCAAGTGAGAATGCAGTTTGTTGCCACGCAGGCAGCCTTTGCGTCCTGTGCTGAGCTTGCTCTTCCTCCCTTTAATGTACAGTGCATGCAGTTGCTGGTTGACTGGTGCGCAAGTGGCGTCAGTCTGTGATGCATCCAAGAGCTGCCACAGTTTGCCTGACAAAGAACCTGCATAGAGGTCTTGATATATCCATGGCCAGGCAATAGAAGTCACATTGCCAAACACAATTGGGCACTCCCAATCAAGCCGCTGTGTGTATTGCAGGCTAGGTCCAGCAAAGACCCACAGTGCAGATTTTTTGCCCGGCTGGCAGTGGCGGGGCTACCCCGGGGAGGGGGGGACGGGGATGCCATCAGGCATGGCATCCTCAACATCATGCGAGAGAACGGCATCAAGGAGGGTCACCGGCCGGTATGTTCATTGACTCTATCGTGCACTTGCTGATCCTTGTCAATTTAGGATACAGACGCAATTCCCCAGAGTATATGATGGCATATCTAAGCTCGCATGCGATGCTGGGCATGGTTGAAGTACAACCAGAGTTACATGAGCATGTTTGACATGACTCACTGCATTGCAGAATTTGTCAAAACAGGTCTCCTACAATGCATGCTTGTTCTGGGAAGTGGCTGGTCTCAGGACATGTTCTGCTGGAAGGCGGCATGTCCATGGTGCTGAGACTGCTTCATAGTGTCAAATTGAGCCTGCACTGCACATCAAAGTCTTCGGTTGTGCAGAGCCTGGGTCACACAGCCCTTCAGTTGCACAGTGCTAGTCTTTGCTTGCAAGGCATTGAGTGCCATTTCTTGGAAGCGTGGCATCCAAAGCTGCACACCAACACGACGCCTGAGGACATCACAGTGTGCGAGGTCTACATCCCCTTCCTGGATGTAGTGTGATGTGAGCTTTCCCATGTGCGTCGCACTTTCAAAAGCTGATGTATACTTGCAGGGCATTGAGTGCCATTTCTTGGAAGCCTGGCATCAGAAGTTGCACACCAACACAACGCCTGAGGACATCACAGTGTGCGAGGCTTACATTGCGTTTCTAGAGTCAGGTGATATTGGCACCTACTCCCGGTTGCTTTGGGAAAACGGCGGCATCAGCAGAGATGCCATGGCCAACAAATGGGACCGCAAAATCCCCGGTACATCCTTCTTCTCTCACTATGGGACCGCAAGATCTCAGGAGCATACACCTGCTTTTCGTATAACTTGCACAAGGTACAGAGTTTCTATTGCAATACGACTGGCTTTGACACAACAGCGGCATCAGCAGAAATGCCATGGCCAACAAGTGGCAGCGCGAGATCCAGGTACATTTGTCTACCTGTTGCTGTGGTGAGAGCCATGGCCCATGTCATATGGTGCCACACACTCTGCAATTGTGCCTGCAAGCTGTGTGTTGACTACAAGGGCATTGGCTCATGTGTAACCTGAAGCACTGCCACAGCCCCTGACTATGGCTTGCGCAAAAAGCAGAACCCATGCTGCAAAGCATGAGCCACCCTTATCCTAGTCAAATTGCAGCTTGCGTATTGTTTTTGTGTGTGCCAGCAAATGATGTGTTCAGATCAGTAGCCTGCTCAAGTTGACTTGAACATTCTCTTCCTTCCAACCTTGAGCAACAGCCCCTGCTCACGTTGACAGCAACAATCCTTTCTTCTACAACAAAGTTGGCAACGGTCGCATGTGCAGCAGGCATTGATTGCTATTCTTTTTGTTCTTCTTCACTGATGGTCTTCTTCACTGTTGGTCTTCTTCTTCTTGCTTTTTTTCTACTTGACATCAGTGTTGCATGTGCAGCTGACCCTCTGCACCTGCCTCACCTGATTGGCCCCATGAAGCACTACCTGTGGATTCTGAAGACTACACACGGAGGGGCGGACATGGACACTTGCTTGGAGATGGCCAAGGGCAGCTTGGACGGTATAACCCAGTTCTGCCCTGCTCCGCCCTGCCCAGCCCTGGCCCTGTCCTGCCCATTGCCTGCTCTGTCTTGTACAGACCTGCCCTGGCGATGCCCTGTCAATGCCCTGTCCCTTCTCTGCTCTGCCCTGCCCTGGTGCCCTGCCCTGGTGACTTGCAGTGAATGGCATGCTGAGGATCAGGACCAAGCGGTGGGTGCCCAGCCGCATGCAGATAGTTATCAGTGTTGCTGACAAGTATTGCGCCCACAGGTGATTTGCAGTGGCAGCTGTATGACCTGCTGAGGAACCGAAATGAGTGGTGGGTGCCCGGCAAGCTGGTGGAGCTCAGGCAGCGCCTTGAGCACTACTGGAGGGTGAGATTGCATCCTACTTTTGCCAGCTCTGTTGCAGTCTGTGCCTGCCTGTCTGCAACAAGCAACAATCACAGACCATGTGGGTATACATGACATATGCAAGATCTCTTTGTTTCAAAATCAAGAATGAATCATGAGGAAATGGAAGGTTTGGCAAGCATGTCACGTTAGCCCATCAGCTGCTTTCTGCGCGACGCGCAAAGATTGAACATTCTGTAAATATGTGCCCATTCTCAGGCGCACCTAGATGCACATGAGCAACTTCAACTATACATGGTTCAGGTCAGCACAGGACGAACTTGCTTTGAAACAGTTGACTGCTCCAGCACAACCCTAGCTGGACCTGCATATGCTACACAGGCATGCATAACTTTTGAAGGAAGTATGATGTGCAGGCGGAAACGGCTTCAACAGACGTCTTGCTGCTAGACATAGCCCTGCACAACTACATCTGGCTGTGTATACATGCAGACAAGGGCAATTTTTCTTGGTTTTTTTGCACACTGCAGTCATACCAAGTTTGATCTGCAGGCAGAAGGAGCTTCCAGAGATGCACTGCTGCTAGACAAAGCCCTTGACAACTACTTCTGGTTGTGCATTCAGCGCGCAGATAAAAACAGCCCAACAGGGAACGATGCACATTTGTCATACTAACATCATCAAAGTTGATCCACAGGCAGAAGGAGCTTCCAGAGATGTGCTGCTGCTGAACATAGCCCTTGCCAACTACAGTAAACTCTCTTTGTAAGGACAATCGATGTAGGGACAATCTCGATGTAAGGACAACGCCTTTGGTGACCGAACACTGTATACTGACTGCAATGGTCCCTCTGAGTAAGGACAATTCCATGTAATGACAAGTTTCTTGGTAATCAAAGCAGTCGTTTCAAAGAGAACTTACTGTACTTCCGTTCATGCATTCACTGCACAGACAAGCACAGCCTGTCAGGGAAAACTGCACATGCATGATTGTATGTGTGGTGTGCAGGCAGAAGGGGCCTCCAGAGATGTGCTGCTGCTAGACATAGCCCTTGACAACTACTTCCGGCTGTGCATTGAGCGCACAGATAAGAGCAGCCTGTCAGGGGATGATCTGCTTGAGATGGTTGGCTTGGTGCTCAGCAACGCCGTCATTGCTGGAGAGAGTGAGGACTTTAGCCAGGTCAGTTGCTCAGTAGAATGGACACTGATATCGCCTTGGTATTGTCCATTTGTGAGTCCCTTGGCTTTACATTTTGCTCAACAACTCCAGAAGCCTTGCACGGTTGAACATCTTGGGTGTGACAGTGCTCGCATCTCGGAGCAAGCAGATCACTATCAACTGCTTATCTTCTCTTCATACTCACGCAGTGCTTAGCGTATTGGGACAGGGTGAAAGGAGCTGAGCGGTGGGGCCCTGACTGGAGCCTCAGAGCCCTTGCTGCTGCACAGCAAGCCCAACTCAGTCTCAGTGCCTTCGCTGACAACGTATACAACCTTGGCACCACATGTCCTCATGCACTGATTACGTATTTCCTGTCCGCAGTGTTTGGCGTACTGGGAAAGGGTGAAAGGGGATGAACGATGGGGCCCTGACTGGAGCCTCAGGGCCCTTGCTGCAGCTCAGCGGGTCCAACTCAGTCTCAGTGCCTTCGCTGACAACATCTACAACCTGGTGCAGCCACATGCAGAGAGCTTTAAGTAAGCTCCTGTGACTGCAGCCTATTGATCCTGGCATTGTTTTGCAACTTGCTTGACAGCCTGGGCTCCAGCACATTCAACCGTCTGACTGACAGCTTTGTCCAGGCAGTTAGTGTGAGACTCTCATGGACTATCTGCTGCTGCTCTTCTCAGGCAGCTTGTGCGCTTTCTGAAGTGCCTGCTGCTTGACCATTACTGGCATTGCTAGGTCATTGCAAGGATACTGCTGCAGCTGTACATTGCCTATGCAAGTCTGCTCTTCTGAAGAAATCTGTATCTTGCAGCTTCAAGCTTGCGTTTGCTTCATGCTAAAGTTCCTCCCTTCTACTATCTTGTCTGCATTTATCATCTGTCTAGTCAGCTTTGCAAACAGCATGACTTGTTTGCAGAGGTTTAGGCCAGCAAACATGTAGCTCTTGTGCTAGGATGTGCAATGTACCAGGCGTACATTCACTGTCACTCTTGTTGTCTTTGGACATGGTTCTGGTCAGTCATATGATAAATTTGAATGAAGTTTCATCATGTTCATCATGTGTGTGCAGGGAGGCATGCAAGCTGGACCCCAAGTACATAACAAACTTTGGGGAGGAGGTGGTGCGAGGGCAGCCTGTGTTTGTGTTGAGCATCCTATTGCAAAAGCTGGAGCCCATGCTGCGCTCAGCAGCTGGAGTTGCACCCTGGCAGGTGCATATTCTGCTCAGATCATCAGCTCCTGTGTGTTCCAAATGACATGTGTTTCAGTATCCCATAGTGCAGGCAACAGCGAACAATGACACATTAGGTCTAGCCTGCACTGCCACTGGCAGCCTGAGCTGTTAGGTGGCAATGACTGTTGCACATTGCAGTACTGCTCTTCAAGCATGCAAAGCTTTTGAAGCTCACCCATTGGCTTGCTGCTGCATGCACGAACCAGCCCTGCTTATGCATGAACCAGCCCTGCTTATGCATGAACCAGCTGTGCAGATAGTCAGCCAGGCAAGCTATGCACCTGCCGCTGTTCTAATGCATGCACTGACTTCACAGATAGTAAGCGTCTGTTCATGTGGCACATGCATTGGATGTGCAGATAGTGAGCCAGGCAGAAGCTGGCGGGGAAGTGGCGGTCCAGGAGCTGGCAGATATCCAGGGCCACAGCTTTGACAGCGCCCGCGTGCTGTTGTCCAATCAGATTGGCGGCATGGAAGACATTCCAGTAAGCTTCCATTACTGAATTGGCTGTGCATTGATCAGTCATCACCTTCAATCTACTCATCTTGCCATTTTCGCACGCTGCACATGTCACCAGAACAAAGATGCACTTGATGCTCATCTGACAATACATTATACAAAGGTACATGGCTTCAACAAAGCATGCTCAGAGGCCGCATTTTGTTGGACAAAACACATTGCTGTTTGCCTTTTGCCTGCAGGAGAATGTGACAGCAGTCCTGACACGCAGCCCCACTGATGTCCTGTCGCATGTTGCAATAAGAGCCAGGAGCCAGGGAGTGCTTTTGGCCACCTGTTTTGATGACTCGGCCCTTGATAGTATCAAACAACTTGAGGGCCAACATGTGCAGTTGGCAGTCGATGCCACAGGCGCAGTCACTGCCACTGAGTCTGCAGCGCCTGCGTCAGGCAATGGGGCTGTACCAAAGACAGGTGTGGTCACATTTCTGCTGGCAAGTAGACTCAATGTGTCTTCAGCACAGTCTGGGGCTCTTGATGTGATGAGATTGTGTCAGGGTCAGCAGCACCTGCGTCAGGCATGGCGCTGTACCTAAGACAGGTGCGGTCAGATGTCTTTAACTGGTTACTGCTGCCAACCTTTGCTAGGAAGTCAACACAACGTATCCTGAGCACAGTGTGGAGGTCTCAACACGAGTCACTGAGTCTGCGGCACCTGCATGAATCAATGGTGCTGTGCATAAGACAACCTGCATTCAGATTTGTAATAATATCAGAATATTGTATTGATGCCGGACCTGTGCTGGCAAGCAGAGACATCGTGTATTTAACACAATTTGTTGGTCCCTGTATTGTTAATGTGCCACTCAGTTTGCAGCACCTGCATCAAGCAAAGGCGCTGCGAAAATCTGAGCTTGGGGCACGGCAAGTCTGGGAATCTGGCCACCCTGAGGGGCAAGCTTCCCACAAGCGTTGAAGCCCGCTCAGCTCTCATCTTTGCAACCTTGTTTGTGCAGGTGCCAATCTGCCACCGCTCAAAATCCCTAGGCCACACAGATCCTCAGCTTGGGCGCTGCGGGAATCTGACTTTGGGCAAGGCCTGGTCGGAGGCAAATCTGGAAATTTGGCCACCTTGTGGGGCAAACTGCCAGCTTCTACTGCTGTGCCCAAATCAGTATGCAATGGCGTTCATGGCTACTGTGATTTTGATTGGTCATCACTTCTGCAGGTGCTAAATTGCCGCCTCTCAAGATCCCCAGGCCACAGAGATCTTCAGCCTGGGCGCTGCGAGAATCTGACTTTGGGCAAGGCCTAGTGGGAGGCAAATCTGGGAATCTGGCCACCTTAAGGGGGAAGCTGCCAGCTTCTATTGCTGTTCCATCATCAGTAGCGTTGCCATTTGGCACCTTTGAGCGGGTGCTTCAGGACAATGTGAACAGGGACGCTGCTGCGACAGTTGGCAAGCTGCAGAAAGACTTGGTGAGTACAGCTTATCAATTGCATGTTTGGCAGAATGTTTGCATCAGTCCAATAAACCTGACCAGCATGCATTTGCACACGTGTTAGGCAAAGTTATTCTGTCTCCTACTTACGACTATACCTGTGACACGAGAGCTCAGCTTTCAGCAGAAGCTGCGGCAACTATCAACTTTCTGATGCAGACAGCAGTTCTGCTTGTGCAGGCAAATGCCAAGGGCATCCTGCCAGTGCACCATGCGTCACAGGCTGATCCTTATGACTCAGTGTA
This sequence comes from Trebouxia sp. TZW2008, assembly GCA_002118135.1. Lineage (NCBI taxonomy): Eukaryota > Viridiplantae > Chlorophyta > Trebouxiophyceae > Trebouxiales > Trebouxiaceae > Trebouxia > Trebouxia sp. TZW2008. The sequence continues at coordinate 236,437 of BDIU01000301.1, forward strand.
GCCATGAAAATGTGTGCTCCTACAAATTTGGAGAGACACTGAATGTCAGCTTGTTTCCAAGCAACAAAAAGCGTTGCTCACTTTAGCTCTGCGCATGCAGGCCAATGCCAAGGGCGTTCCACCAGCGCTAAGTCAACTGCGGCTTACAGTAGCTACACAGCTGCAGCCACCTGCAGGTTTTCAGCATGAGCTGGCTGCACAAGCAGAAGCTGCAGGTCTTGTAGAGGGTGGGGACTGGAGTGAAGGCGGTGATGCATGGCAGCAAGCATGGCCTGCCATATGCCAGGTGCCTGTTTTGAGAACTTTCTCCAAGCTATGACCATTATGCTTGCATAGTCTGGCATATGTCAGGCGCCTGCATCTCAGCCGTGTTCTCTTAGCTAAGACATCTTAAAGTCAGGGCAATGTTCCTAGTGGCTGCAATATGCCTGGCAGCATGCCTGGCCTACCGTATGTCAGGTGCCTGCATCTCACTAGTCCTCCTCAAGCAAGGACTGCATTCTGAATGCTGCAGCTGTACTGTGCCTGCCAGTCAATCTTGTTTTGCAAGCTACAATTGCATCTTGAGTGCTGTGGCTTTGACATGCCTCATGACATGCATGGCCTGCCATGTGTCAGGTGTTTGCACTCCAACAGTGCACTCTCAACAAGGGTAGCTTTGAGCTGTGAAACTGTCTAGGATGCTATAGCTGCCATATGCATGTCAGGCGCCTGCATTTCAACCAAGTCCTCTGACTGCTATGGCTGCTACATGCATGGCAGAGTGCATGGCCTGCCAGTTGTCAGGTGCCTGCATCTCAACCATGTCTTTTAAGCTTTGAAGATGGCTTGAATCTTATGTCTGCAACATGCGTGGCGGCACAGATAGTCTGCCTTGTGCCAAATGTTTGAACCTTGACCAATTTTCTCAAATAGGATAGCTTTGAGCTAAAGCAATGACAAGCTATGGCTGCTTGGAAGTTTGCATGGCATGCAATATGTTTGGTGCCTGCATCTTGACAATATCCTTGGTGCTAGACCTGGGTCTTATGTGCTTTGTCTGTGAGCAAGAAAAGTGTTTGCTTCTGTCTCAATGCCGTGGCAACACTTGCATGCAGGTATGGGCTTCAAAGTGGAATGACAGGGCGTGGCTGAGCAGGAAGGCACGTGGTGTGGCAGACTCTGACCTGTATATGGCATGCCTCCTGCAACAGGTCAGCCCTATCACCTTTGTTTGCAGCACGTGTTTTTGCTGTTGAGTCAGTGCAGCTTGTTCCCTGTTTGTTGCATCAGGCACTGTGGCTGTTGCAACAGATCAGCGCTATCACCTTTGGTGTTTCTGCTGTTGTGACAGTGCAGTAAATTCATACTTGCTTGCATCAGGCATTCTAGCTGTTGCAGCAGTCGAGGTTGTTTGCCCTTGTTTGCAGCAGGTGCTGTAGCCATCAGCACTCTTTGTGGTAGCAGGCGCCTTGGCCATAGCCACTCCTCGCTGCAGTGCGTGTTTTCAACATGATAGCTGCTAAAAAGCTTGTAGCCTGGCCTTGACATGGCAAAAACAGAAATGGCTGAAGGCAAATGGCGCACTTTGCTTTGAGCTACACATCATAGGACAGAAGTTGCACAGTGCAGTTTGCCTTGGTGTAGAAATGGCACAATGCAGGTGGTCCCAGCACAATACGCATTTGTTGTGCCTACAGCTGATCCCATTCACTTTGTCTTGTAACAGACACAGCCAAGACAACAGCAGCAGACTGCAGTTTGCCTTGACAACATGGAAAACACAAAATTGGCATGGTGCAGGTGGTGCCAGCAAAGTATGCGTTTGTGGTGCACACAGCCAACCCCATCAGCAAGCAGAGAGGGGAGACATTTGGGGAGGTGGTGGTGGGCATGGGGGAGGCCCTAGTGGGCAACTACCCCGGCAGAGCCCTATCCTTCTCTGCTGCTGGTCAAGAGGTAATTATGTTTCCTGCACTGGACAAGAGCTGTTTGTGTTTCAGCTCCTGAAAACAAGAGTTTATCATTTGGAGAGCTGGTGGGTGTGGGGGAGGCCCTGGCAGGCAACTAGACTGGAAAGGCCCTCTCCTTCTCAGCTGCCCCAGGTCAAGAGGTATCTGTACTCCTGTCCCAGTCATTTGTTGTTGAGCCAGATGATTACTACTCACACAAGTGCACGTGTATCAATTTTGGGAGGTGGTTGTGGACATGAGGAAGGCCCTAGTGGGCAAAACCCTGGCAGGGCTCTCTCCTTTGCAGCTGCCCCTGATCAAGAGGTATGTGACTTCAGTCAGACATGTGATGCAATGCCCAGGGTTGCATCCTTTGTGGGATCTGTCCTGGCATTGTCTGCATGGCCTCTCTGTTGGACCCCAAAGACAATGAATTTTCGCTGTTTACGTTGGAATACGAACATATTGAGATCTTGCTTTCATGCATGCTGTCCCACACAGGAGAAAGCTGCTGTTGCTGCATGATATAGATCTGATATGCATTTATCTTGCTCAGGCTGGGGTGAAGCTGATTTCCCTGCCATCAAAAAGGTTGGGGCTGTTCACCACAGCTGCTAGCACCATCATTGCGCGTTCAGATTCCAATGGAGAAGATCTAGAAGCTTTTGCTGGCGCTGGTAAGCAACTTCTTGCGTTTCTATTGTTGTGTGCAATTTGCAGCCACACGAAGCATCTGCTACTGTCCTGATACATACAAGCGCATGTGTATGCATGCATGCCTTTCTGAGCTGTCAGAGAGTGCATAGCGTTTTTTCAAATTGCTTTTGGACAACAGCTGATGAGCTTGGCATATTGCAGTGCATGTTTAACCATGCAAATCAGCAATTCATTCACACATCTGGACATGTAATTGTTGCACTACATGCCCAGACGTGTGCATGATGGCATTGCTGAGAAGAGTCACAATGGCACAAGACACTGATGGTTGCTTTGCTGTTACTGTACAGGTTTGTATGACAGCATCCCATTCCCACCATTGCAAGAGCAGCCAGTTGACTATGCCTCAGAAGATTTGCTGTGGGACAGCACCTTTCAGCAACACATCCTGCAAGAGCTGGTGACATTAGGCAAATCTGTTGAAGATGCTTTTGATGGAGTGCCACAAGACATAGAGGGTGTGTACAGTGATGGCAAGTTCACAGTTGTACAAAGTCGACCTCAAGTCTTGTGAGGACTGCCAACATTTTGCAGCTGAAGCAAGCTGTTGAGAGTTGATCCAGCAGAGGAGAGTGTTCGAAGCAACGTCACCAAGTCTGGTTCTCATCACGGTTGATGTCGGTTGTGCAGTCATTTGAACAAGACTCTGTAGAGGCAGTAGGCAGCATTCTTTCCAATACAACAGCTGCCAGCTGAGGCCCTGCTGGTGTTACATAGGCTCAGAATAAAGATGGTACATATGCAACAAGACTCGACTGGCATGTCTTTGACACTTACATTGTACTTATTGTGTACATGATCTTCACATACAAGGCAGAGACATTATGTGCTTGAACCAGTGTGTCCTACTCAGTTTTGAGCGAACACATGACAAGCTGAAGCATTGTTTGTGCTGGGACTTGTGGTCTGTAACATATTTTTTTGTTTCCTGCACAACAGCAAAAGCTGGTTGACAGCGGCAAACAAAGTATATCTGAACAGCAAGCAGGGGTCACCAGGAAAATGGAAACATGTTGCATAGTGTACTCAACTTGAATTGAAGGGATGGCTGCAAGCTTTGACAAATTGTTGCTGCCAGGTCACATGCAGTCTATCCAGCCAAATCCAGGGGACACATGCTGACATATGTGTCAAAAATTCCCCATTTCTTGGTCTGAGTCTGAGGCTGTTCTGGCTTTACGAGCAGCAACAGCCGCATCAAGCTTGGACTGATAGTGCGTAAGTGCAGTCTCCAGAAATCCCTTTTCCATCTGTAGAGCAAGCAAGACTTGATCCGAGGCCGTGGGAAGCAACTCTTATGCCTCAGTAAGAGCTGGCTTACATTCAGGTTGTCAAGCTCAGTCTTGGTCTCCAGAAGCATTCTTGACAGGCAGTTCTCCTCTATAACCAAAGCTTCAGCAATGTGCTGCAGCAGCAGTGGGCGTTAGCGCGAGCACGAGGCAGAGCAGCTGTGATCTAAGAAGCAAAATCTGCAAGGCATGACCCTGGTACCTTAGCATACGCGTGTTTCTTGACCTGAGTCATACCGGAATCAAACGCTCGGTCAAGCCAAACGCAGGGCTTAGCATTCACGGTGAGTGTTTGACGCCTGCAACAGCGGAACAGCCCATTGTGCCATCTTGGCAGTGTGTCATATGTGCGTGTGTGCATGCATGCATGCCTCTAGATGAACGCACTGCACCGGTTGCGGTATAGCGCGATAGGTCCTCGAGCGACCTCATTTAAGTGACAGCGTCTTGCTGTGCATGACCACAGCCATGGACAACCGATGTGTCAATCGAGTTGGCACCGGTTGCGCGATGGGAGGTGCACTTGGAGCTTCGATAGGTATCGCCCCAATGTCGATGGTTGTGCTCTATGAACCATTGAAACCTCATTTGAGAGGAGACTTCATCTTTGCATATTTGTTGCAGGTGCAGCGTACGGCACTTTCGAGGCTTTTCGCTACAAGGTGAGATCAGCCTGCTTCCTGCTGTGACGATTCTCACAGCATGTCACAGTCAGTTCACGGTCTTCTGTCCTACAGGTACCTGGCATATACAAAATTCGGTATATCGGGCAGACAACCTTGAGCAGCGCTGCAGTAAGTGGTGCAGACTGCAGCAATTTGCTTTATTTCAAGTATGACTGACTTTCTAACTGACTAACTGTGGACCTGTTCCTTCTGCAGATTTTTGGCTTGTTTCTGGGAGCAGGATCATTGTTGCAATGTGGGCGGGGTTATTGATGCAAGCAGCTGACATGTGAGCTTCAGCCCTTCAATGATGACCAACTCCCATCCTACAGAATTTGCAAGAAATCAATTACCACATACGCAGTGACAAGTCAAGCCACAATTAAGCTGGCATGCTTAGGCCACATTGCGCGCTTGCAAGTCACCAACACATGCTCTGCATGCCTCAAGGCAAGACGTCACTGTGTCCCATACAGTGGCACCATAACAGCCTCAGGACACAGCTGTCTGGCTTTCGTCGCAAAAGACAGTGAAAAGGTCAAGCATTGCTCCATGCAGCCAAATATGCATCAAGATTTGGCATGCATTGGAGTTTCATCGATGCAAGCGGCAGCAAGCCGTTCAAACAGGCCAGGCGCCTTAGTGCACTACTGAACCTAGGAGTCAGAATGAAGTTTGCTGATATAGCCTTCTGGTCATGCTTGATGCTTGCAAGTGTTCAAGGGCAGATCTGCCTGTAAACGCATGCTTGTGGTGCTCAAGTCTTGCTCAAATCAATTGCTGACAGCTTTGGGTATTTAAGCTAATTTAGCTTTGCATGTTTATGAAACAATGCTCATTGTTTCACGTGACAGCTTCATCTGTACGTACAACCAAGCACTGCAGCTACTGTGAGTCTGAATATTTGCTTGCTGGCAGCATATCAATGCGCCTGCATGTCAGCCTTGTTTCCATGCACTCCTGCAGTTCACCTATGCAGTGTCAGATGCTGTTGCTAGTACTCAAGATGCCAATTCAGCCGCTGTCAACTTATCAGTAGGGCTGCTTTGCATCATGAAGCCTGCTTCTCTGGGTACATCTGATGAACATTTTGCGCTTGTTGGATCTTGCTGACGTCGCTGGTAAGCGGACATGCTTTGCATGCACGCTCTCACTGCAAGACGATTTCCTTGTGTGAGACTCGAATGCATACAATGTATGTCATGTCAGCATTGCATGCAAAAGTCAGTGCCATAAATATATATCATACCTCAAGCCAGCCAAATTTCTGCATGCTTATCTTGCAGCATCCAGAACCAGGGCCAACTACACTGTGCTTTTTATGCTGTTCATCTTATGCTTAGGCACAGGGCTAGCTTTTCCTGATCAAGACACATTGAGCAGATTCAAAGCTGCTGGAGTTTGTTCCGGTGTCCTTCTTACTCTTTCTGTCTTCTTGTTGAATGCGTCGTGATCATGCCACAGCAGATTTCCAGTTTCTTTCTGCATGTGGCGATGATTTGCTGCTGATTCACAAACGCTTGCTACAGCTGCGCGCTCGATGTGCAAATCGTCAATCAGATATTGTTCTGTTGGTCGAGGTTCAAATTGACATCAGCAAGCGTCTCATTGATGCCACACTGAAGCATGCAATTGAGGCTGAAAGCTGCAAGGTCCACGACTGCATGTTGGCTCACGCTTGCCCTCTGCAACGCATACGTTTAGATGGTCTTGCATTGCCTCGACTCGGCACATTGACAGCTTGGCTGTAGACGGAGACGACCGGCCGCATGCTTTCCCTTGATCGACAAGTGTTGTATCAGGTCAGATCAACACCGTACACGGGAGAAGAGCACGCCAGAGGTGTGTGCAACCGTCATTTCATATCCGCTTTGTGCGCAGACATGCATTGAGCATTGCTTTTGGCAGGGGTGTTCAGTGTTCAGCATATTTCTCAAGGCACGCTAGTGGAGGCTGCTCACTGCATACAGATGCCTCTTGAGCAGTATCAGCAGCACGGCAGGTCAGCGCCACCAGTCAGTTGCAAATGCATTGCAAGATTGTGTAGTTGCCTGCTATAGCAAGTGCAGCATCCACAACAAGCCAGTCATCATTTACCGACGGGTCCATGCGAGTCATCATGACGCTGCAGATGCTGCATCTGAGATGCATGGATATATACAATAAATTTGCCCCAACTTGGCTGCATTCAGCATTGTTACTGATACTTTTTAGCTCTGTCTCGAAGCTGTGGTAAAGCTGACAAGACTTGATGTATTTGACATGGAAGCTTGAATTTGGCAAAGCTAACCTGCGTCTAGACTCACATTTTTTTTGTGACAGGACGGAATAGCACCCAGGACTACAGGCAAACTTTTGACTGAAAACGTGGGCGTTAGCTCTGCTCTGGTCTACAGTTCGCATCTCTCTGTGTACACATGATATCTGGGCACGCTAGCATGCCAATCAGTTGCACAGTCATAGTAGGCAAAACCTCGCCCTGTGATGCTCCTAGCACTGTCTGAAGTGATAGAAGCATCGAAGGAATGCTTTTGCTTACCACGACCGTGTGACTGATCAGCATGCAAGCGTGTGCTGTTGCACTTCTGCAAGTACCACAGCAGTGACTTCTGTGTACTCAAAAGGTGACATTGCATGGACGTGTGCATTGCAGGCACACAGTATTGGAGCATTATCTTTTCAAAGGCCTGAGCGGCAACATGCTACTAGCCCTTGGGGTTGGCTCTTTATTCAACCACAGTCAGACGCCAAATCTTGATTACAGAATTGACCACGATGCACTGGTCATCAAGTACTTTGCAGCCCACAGTATTGCCCCAGATGAGGAACTTACAATCTTCTATGGCAGTAGCATCTGGTTTGAAGATGCCAAGGGGGAATCTGCTGAAAAGCAGTTGAAAGGCGTGTCCAGCATCAGCACAGCGCATGATCACATGGATGATGAAGAAGCATTCTTGGGTCAGCTCACGCTGTAGTCCAGCAGTCAACAGCGCAGCTGGCTGCAAGTCACAAGCAAGGCTATTGCTTGCTTTTCATCAGCCGGCAAAATGGGTAGGTTATGTCTGTTGTCATGCTGTTTGAACAAGTCTGCATTGCAAAGCAGCAAGCAAGCAGTTGATGGGAGCTTGACTGCATACCCTTATGCTCAGGATTCCAGCAAGGTCTCCAGCGTGTGGCCATATCAGTGGCGTATTGAGCTAATGGCGGGTGAAGAAAGGGGCTGCAGACCATGTTGTGTGCAAACAAGCTTACATATGTGGCAAATTGAGCTTATGGCAAGTCAAGACGGGGGCCGCAGATGATGTTGTGTGCACACAAGCTTGCGCCCGAGTAATGAATCTGCCTCACAATGCAGCATGGTAGCCTCAGGCACCATGTATCAACAAATGGCCGCTCTGATGTGCAGTCTAAACATGTTGTTCACTTGTTTGCCCTGCCAATGATCTCTGCAGGAGGCCATGGAACTAGCCTTGAGGTGGGAGCTTTGCTGAACGGCTTTTGTAGCAGAAATACCCAATCACAATGATCACACTTCTGCTGTAAGCACGCAAGCAGGCTGTGACATTGCAAACTGTGCACAATGCGACTGAGCATTGCATGCATGCTGCTTGTGTGCTGCAGTGCAGCCCGAATTATCAGGCACGCTCAGCAGTATTTTCAATGAGCGACGAGCCATCCAAAGAATTATCATTGCTGCTCGTGATCAAGATCACACAAAGTTGTCTCAAAGGGTTTGAGCGTTTGTTGTCCAAGGTGGTGACTGATCAGATTCTGCTAATAAGGCATAGAGAACTTGCAACGAAGGCAAAACATCATAGACAAAGATGGAGCTGTTGCCGGGTCCCTATATGCATGCGCTTGCATATTCAGATAATGTCAGAGGCCTAGGAAAGGCGTCTAAATTAGTCACGGCCAGACACAGCATGTCCAGATTGGCTCTCTTCAGTCAGAGGTTGACATGGCCAAAAAAGTCAATCACACAACATGAGTGTCTCACTTCGACTCAGGCCTACATGATTTGTCCGGAAACACAATTGCATATGGCAACAGCAACACTTCTACCATGGCATTTCAGAGCCATTGTACATCAGAGATTTGCCAGTCTGTGCTTGCGTCAAGCCTGTGATGAGCTTCATCATTGCTTGAACACTCTGCGCAGCAGACAGACTCGGGCCATAACCTGAATGCAAGCAAAAGTGAAATGAGCGTTGTAAATGGCCATGCTGTATCCATCTGTCTCACAGAGCTTTATGAGGGTTTGCACAATTGTGCTTGACGCATCAGCGGAGGGATATATGCAAGGGTCTGCAGCTCTTCCATGCAAATCATGCAAACTGTATGCCATACTCAGATGCATGCCGCACGGCCCCACTGAAGCGCTCGTGACTGGAGATAAACAGAATGCAGCTAGCAGCAACAGCTTACCTGGGCGAATTGCGCTCATCAAGTCGCTTGCATTGGCACCCATGTCAGTGGCGACAAAGCCTGGATGCAAGCTGATGACCTTGAAGTCTTCCTTCTTCAGGTCATTTGCCAGAACAGTGGTCTCTGCACCAAACGGAACAAGATCTGAATGATGTCACAATTGTGACAGGATTGCATAGCGTTTGGGTCCTAGAAAGCGTTTGTGCATTGCATGACACAGCAAAGTTGTGCTAGTGCTATGCAACCTGCATTTGCCTACAAGGCAGCATGACAGCTCATTTCAGTGACATCCATTGTCTGGCACGCAGCTCCCCATGCATGAAGCCGTGCTGAGCTCACACTTGAGCTCAGGTGTGACTGAGCTGGCAGCAAGTGTCAAAGCTGCGGTTGAAACCTAATTAGATCTAAGCAAAAATGCACCAATGCACTGCACTGGCTGGATGTCTTTTCGAGCCAGTGGCTCAGACTCACCCATGTTGAGTGCAACTTTGGAGGCTCGGTAGCTGAGCGCCATGCCTGCATCTGAGGGTCTGTTGTCATGAATAAAAGAGGCATTTTGAGTCAAGCAGCCGGCATCAGAGCTCATGTTGATGATGGTCTTCTTGCTGCCTTGCTTCAGCAGTGGCAGAAATGCCTTTGTGATGGCAAATGTCCCGACAACATTTGTCAAAAGGACATGCTTCATGTCTTCCAAATCCCTGCAAGCATTGCAAATGCCTAATGTTGATGGTGGTTTTGCCATTGCTCAAGCAAAATAGGAATGCCTTGGTGATTGCAGATGTGCCGACAACATTGGTCAAAAGGACATGCTTCATGTCTTCCAGATCCCTGCGAGCGATATGATTTACTTGAGTCAAAAACGGTGCTTGCGCACAGTCCAGTCGTGAGCAGTCTAGGCACAGCTTGCACTGTAGACGAAATGCTGCAGGCGTGTGCTGCATGCGTGAATTCGCAAGGCAAAATGCTGAAACTTACTGGTCCTTGATTTGGGCAAAGGTTCCAAGCACGCCGGCGTTGTTGACCAGAAAATCCACGCCGTTCTTGTGCGCCGTCTGAACAGCGTCGAAAGCAGCCTGCAAGCATCATGAAACGTCACGAGCTTGTGCGCAAAGCGTTTCGAACTTTGTGTTTGCTGTTGGCTGACATACCTTTATGGTATCGGTGTCGGACAAGTCCAAAGGTGTAATATACAAACGATCTGCGTACGTCTGCGCCAAGTTCTGCAGGTCTATTGCGTTTGCGGGATTCCTGGCCCCGGCGACCACGACCGTTCCTGGTGTGCTTAAAATCTGCAGATATGTCAAAGTAAGTGCAGATCTGGTAGACCTGGCGATCAAATTGCCAGACTCACCTGCTTGACGAACTCAAGCCCGATGCCGCGGTTTGCGCCTGTGACGACCCACGTAGTGCTTGCCATTTCGCTGGGAGTTCCGACACAAAGCGGCTTGTCAAGTTATTCAGCGTTGAGTGTGTAGCGATACTACTGCGCCGCAACGGATCAGTGCATCATGCAACTGTATGCAATGAGAGTGCCACGGCAGATGCGCATGCGGTGCGCAGGATGCGCATCATGTCGACCGGTCTTTTCGCTTCTGCGGACGCCAAGATTTGCATGTGTCATCTGAATCTTTCACATGAACATGCTTTTTTGTAATGCATGAGTAAGCGATGCTTGCAAGACTGCTGAGCGTTGACTGCCGAGACTTGATTGCACTGCGTTAGTATACACGTCAGGATACAGGCGCGAAGAAGCTATGTGCTTGGCACTCTTTCAGCGTGAAGCCAACCAACAGCGTTGAACGCCTCAGGCTCACGGGTCTATAATTGTGAGCATGGCCACTTTGACTGCAGATGTAGGTCCAAGTTCAGCCTGCTCTTGTCTCTCACCCACTACAAACGCAGCGCCTTGTGTGTAGCAATGTCTTGCACGTTATTGCTTGCAGTTCATGACGTGACAGTCGTCCCTCGCTCAGTAGTTGTGAGCACCAGAGCTTCAACTGCTACAGCTGCTGCAGGTCAAGGTGCAGTACAGCGACCCCGCTGGAAGTTTCCTGCACACAAGCTCAGCCAAGCAAGTCGAGTTTGCACTGCGTCATGGCCAAAGACCTGGTACAGCTGAACTTGAGATCAGCCTGCCGAAAATGGTATGTTGTGATCAACTAGTCTACAAGCAGACAAGCATGCGCTGCAAGTCCCTTCCTTCCCAAAAGGCTACACTAGCACTTTGTTTACACTGAAGTTCTCTGTATGAAACTCTGCTTGGTCATCATGACAGTAAACAAAACATTGCTGATATGACCGAGTGACATACACAGGTCTTGTGCTGCAGTTGCGCCTGCCAGTGCATCCACCAATGTCACTGCTGGGCAACAACATTAGTCAGGGGCTGCTCAGCTTGAGGTGGAGCAAGATCAAGCTCGGCTCGGGCAGCAGCATGATGACCAAGACTGTGCAGGCAAGCGTGATTGCAACCTGTCTGCATACAAAGCAAGGGCACCTTTCATTGGTCCCATCTGCTGGTTCTTCTGCTTGCTTGCCTGCTGAGGTTGACACTAGATGAATGACAAATTGCACTGCACAAGGCCAAAGCCCAGGCATATGAAAGCAACGACTTCATTACCCCCCCCCCCCCCCCCCCCCNNCCCCCCCCCCCCCCCCCCACAAAGGTGAGGCAAAGCCTGCTGACGGGCTTGTTTTCTCTCAGGTGTTGCCAGGACCTCTGGTCTTTGTTTTGATCAAAGCTATAGCAGGTCTCAAGCTGTGATCATAAGTGCTGCCAGTAGACTATCTGCCACACCAGTGTCACTTTCGTCACTGGCACTGGTGTCACTGAGAACAGCTTTGACTTTCAAAACCGCCCCATGCTTGCAGGTGATGCTGTCCAATGGTGACCCTCAAGCTTTAAAGAACATGGCAAGGGCAATCAATGCAGTTCTGGCTAAAGCAGCAGACAGACCGCTGCAACATCTGTCCTCAAACACTCAGCAGGTGCAGCAAAAATCTTCAGCACTTGAGTGATAGTTACTGTGGTACACATTGTACTGTTCAGCCTGGATGCCTGGTGTGGCGCAAATTATGTTTTGCCTGGCTGAATGGTTTGTATGCAGCAAGATAAGGCAATAATTCTATAAGCCCCCGTCCTGACGAGAAGAGGGCAAAAAACTTGCTGCTGTTGGATGCTCTGCACTTTTTTGCGTCACATGGGCACATCATCAGCCTTCCACCTTGAAACGAAGCACAGACAAGCACAGTTTGGCATCAAAGCATATCAACAGGAGGGCGCCATGTATGCCAACTTAGCATCAAATGATGTCAACGAGACATGCTAAATTGCTATTTTATATGTATGCAGCCTCATTCAGGTGTTCATGTATATAGTAGACTTACAAACACATGTGTCCATATGCAGTAGACATAGATTATTACATTGAGCATTACTGTGTGTGACGCTGGGCAATTTTGCAGTTGGGAGCAGTTGGAATAAAGCGAAAGGCTAGTGAAATGTCAGGAGTCAACTGGGGCTCAGGCAACAGCAGAGGCAGCAATGCAGACACAGGTTTTCATGCAGGACTTGCAGGCATACATGTACATGCATGGTAGACGCATGACCGCTTTGAGCAAGGCTTTCTGTAATGCTCATTTCTTGTCCAGCTGGGCAGACTTGGCATGAAGCAGAAGGCCAGTGAAATGTCAGCAGTCAGCTGGGGCTCAGGCAACAGCAGAGGCAGCTCTACAGACACAGATTTTCATGCAGGACTTGCAGGCATACATGTACATGCATGGTAGACACATGACCGCTTTGAGCAAGGCTTGCCATAATGCTTGAAAGTTGTGCAGTTGGGAGCGGCTGGTATGAAGAGGAAGGCTAGTGAGATGTCAGGGGTCAGCTGGGGGTCAGGCGCTAGCAGAGGCAGCGGTGGCAGTGCAGCCACAGCAGACAGCAAGGTCAGTCTCTACCACTGACGTCCTGCCTTGTCTTGTTCTGCACTGGTAGTCTACAATCAAGCAACCAAGTTTGGTTGTTTCACTGGCACATGCAGCGCTTGGGTCCCAACAGCCACACAGGCAGCGCTGGGAGGGCAGCCACAGTCGTCAGCAGGCTCAGTCTCTTGCACTGACTGGTGGTCATATGATGCAAAGAATAGGACAAAAAGAAAAGAACAAGTCTACGCTGTTAGACGTGTTTGGAGAGGCCTCAGATAGACTGTGGCGTCGCTTCATTGCTCTTCAAGCTTATGGGGTAGCTACCAACTGATTGACATACATGCCTGACAACATGTGAGCAGTGATCATATACATCCACATCTAATCATGCAGGCAAGCAATGAGACTGGCGCTGCTGAAGAGCTGCCGGACCTGTCACAAAAGCAGCGATGAGCTAAAGAGTAGTGCATGCATGACTTCATTAATTTTGCATGCAGGCAAGCAATGAGGGTGGTCCAGCTGAAGAGTTGCCAGACCTGTCACAAGAACAGCAAAGCATCCTGGACCAAGTCAAGTAAGCATTTGAGTCTCTGATCATTGGTCTAAAAGTTGGGAAAGCTTTCTTTGACCATGGAAGCAACTTGATTTGACTGCTGGCAAAGCAGCTTACATGCCCTGATGCTTTTGATTGCTTTAATAGATTGGTGTGAGCCATGACTACCAGAGGCCATTCCGATGATGTCAACAGTGATTGCTGACATGAGATTATGCAGCAAGCTCAGCACCACAACACAAATATTTCAAATGCAACGTGGAAGCCTGCATTGGCATTGTTTATTACAATGATGTCTGCCTGCAGGGCAGGCAACAGCGTCTTCTTCACGGGGTGTGCAGGCACGGGCAAGTCCCTGCTGCTGAAGCACATGCTGCGCGCATTGCCCAGGGACACCACCTTTGTTACCGCTTCCACTGGCCTAGCTGCCTCTGCCCTAGGAGGCACCACCATCAACGCTTTTGCAGGTTGGGGTTGGTCATTGTCATCTTCTGCTGCATGTTCAGCGTCTTCATCGTGTCAGCGCCTCCCTCTGTTATCTTTCTCCCATCAAATTGCACACCAGTGATTTCTGTACATTGGTGCCAACCAGTGCTCTGGCTGCATCTGCCATGGCAGGCACCACCATCAATTCAGGCCAGAAAGTGCTTCTCCCTCACTGCTTTGAGTCATGTCATTCAGTTGCCTCTGTCCTGACAGGCATCACCTTTCATCTGGCTTGGTTGATGCCGATTGTCTTCTCCTTGTTCCCTGTGCTTGAGTCTGTCCTGACTGAATATTGCCAACTGCTACTTCATCCCTTAGCCTGCTCTCCAAATTGGTGGCCCTTCTCGCAGGCATTGGGAAGGGCGAAGGGGACCTAGGGCAGTTAGCCAAACTGGCCTCCCGGCCTGATGCCGCTCAGCGCTGGCGCAGGGCTAAAGCCCTGGTCATCGATGAGGTGCCCTCTTCCTCTTCTGCTGCTGTTTTCCCTGATTACCATTGTCGTATGCCTGCTAGTCAGGTTCATGTTTCTGTTGAGTGTGTGCTTTGGTCCAAGGCCACTAACAGTGCCATAATTGACATAGACAAACATGCTCACTCTACAGTCCTCCTCAAAGATACAGACAGGTGAAACACTCAATGTGTTCAGACTGTTTGAGGGACTTTGATGTTCAGCATGAAACAGCAGCCTTCGGCCATCACAGTTGCAGGTACTGCTATTCAGGAAAAGCCTTGACATGCCAAGCACAAAGTAGCAGCCATTGACACCCACTGCAGCACGAATTCTTGAGAGATGTCAGCTTCTACAATATTGAAGCACACCAGGTGTGTAGGTGTGCTTTGTCTTGGCCTTGTCGCAGAGATCAATGATCGAGGGCTTAATGGCGCTCTGTGAGCCTTGGCCAGGGGCGTTTGGGGATATGATAGCCCTCTCATGGCATCAGCTCAATAGTGTCAGAGAACAGCAGGTTTGAAGCTGAGATTGCGAACAGCTTTTGCTGCAGATCTCGATGGTGGATGGAGGGCTGTTTGATGCGCTAGAGGCCCTGGCCAGGGGCGTCAGGGGAAATCACGAGCCCTTTGGTGGCATTCAGCTCATACTCGCAGGTGACAGCTGTACACACCCACTGCTGTCATGCTTCATGTTTCAGGCATCCGTGTATCCTCATTTGCTGGTGAGGTGCAGCCCTTCATGTGTGCCTTGTCCATGAATAGCCTAGAACTGCTGAAGGCCAGACTCCTTGCTGGCACACGGTTGCATCCATGTGGATCCAACCAAGTCGGTGAAGCAGACAAACGTGCATGTAAATCCTCACCAAATGCAAAAGTCTTGCACTTTGCCTGTATGTGGAGTTGCATGAGTGCTTCATACATGCCTGACAGGCAGTAACTGTCAATGAACGCTTGACTGAAAACAGCAACACAAAAAACGCAGGTGACTTCCACCAGCTTCCGCCAGTGGCCACAGGCAAGGGCGCGGCAGCTGCCAGGAAGTTTGCCTTTGAGGGCAAAAGCTGGCGTCATTGCGTACACCACTGCGCACAGCTGACACATGTCTTCAGACAGGTCAGCAAACACATCTCCACAAACTTATGTGAAAACATGCAGGGCTATGCACCACTGGAAAAGCTGACTCATGTTTTCAGACAGGTCAGCAAAGTCATGTCAGTAATACGATGTCAGCCAGAATGTGTTAGCAAAATCATCTTGGCAGCAGCTGATGGAGTTTATTGTAGAGCTGTGCACCACTGTGCGCAGCTGACTCATGTCTTCAGACAGGTCAGCAACATCACGTGGCAGAGATGTAAAGCAATGCACACAGCCCTACAGAGGTTACTACATTGACACTTATGTCAGCAGCATATTGTGAAGAGGATGGATGTCTCCTGCACACCGTCAATCCGTCATGTCTTCAAGTCGGTCAGCAATATTATGTGAAGGAATGTGAGCTGTAGATTGCTGCGCGCGGCTCACCCATGCCTTTAAACAGGTCAACAATATCATACGCGTGAACAGCAGCAGCATGATCAGCAGCATCATGATATGTGGCAGTATAATCAGTTCTATCACTCTGGTTATTCTGTAAGTGTGTACAATCTTCTTTTCAAGAATTTCAAAGTCTTCTGACAGCTGAGTGTTCTGGTATTCAGGCTGACAGGGAGTTTGTGGACATCCTTGCTAGCATCAGGGCTGGTCGGTGCAGCCCTGAAGGTAGCACAGTGCAGCAGCTGCAGGGCCGTTGCGGGCAGCCCCTGGACACCTCTGATGGCATCCTGCCGACAAAGGTATTTGCCTCCCCTTGGTCTTTTTCTTCTCATTGTTGTTCTTCCTGTTCAGCACATCCGTCCAACCTCTTCTTCTTGAGACTTCTCAGCTACAGGGCTCCTGCAGACAGGCCCTGGACGCGTCTCGCGGCATCCTGCCAAATCAGGTATATGCCTTTCATTCGCTCATCAATCTTGTTTTACTTCTTCTTCTTCAACATGAGTTGCTGGACCAAGTCTTCTTCTACCATTCTCAATCGCCCTCAGTTGCGTAGCCTTCACAACAGTACTTCCAATTGCTGCATGGATTGTGTTTGCCCAGGACTTGCCCAACACGTCACAGGTTTTGGCCTGCTCACCAGTAGCAACATCCTGAAAATGCAAGACAATGACTTCTGTTTCCCGTCTAGATACAGATGTGTTCACTATACTTTCATTGCCATTTTATGGCACAAGCGATCAGACTTGTTGTGTGACTGAAGCATGTAAAAATCTCCTCCTCCTCCCTCCTTGTAACGCAAAGGTCTTCTGAGCGCCAGGACACTGCTTGAAGTACAGATTTACTCTACTGATATGAGCTTGACACGAAGGCAAGTTGCTACCATGTATCAGAAGTGGTGCAGCAGCCATGTGTGAACTTTTATTGCACTGCAGTTGTAGGGTGCAATGCACATGCTTTGCCGAGGCAAACTTGCTTGCCTTGTAGTTGTACCCTCACAGGGAGGTTGTGCCTGTGGTGAATGCACACCAGCTGGCAGCCTTTTTGCAGTGCAGCGCTTAGTCACATTGCATCCCTGTGTCAGATGAATACATGTTGAAGCAAGCTTTTTTGCACTGCAGTTGTACACTCACCGAAAAGATGTGGGTCTTTTGAATGCACACCAGCTGGCAACCTTGCCGGATGCAGCAGTATGCTGCTCAAGCCATGGGTGTCAGTATCGGCACGTTCGACTGCACACAAGCTTGCCCAAACACTCTTTTGTAGGAAATTATAGAGCACACGACAAACTGAGGCTGAAGCAAGCCACATTATGTTGCAGTTGTACACTCACAGGGAGGATGTGGATCTGGTGAATGCACATCAGCTGGCAGCCCTTCCTGGGGCGCCAGTGCGCTATGTCGCTCAAGACATGGGCGCTAGTATGGACATGCTCAAGGCAGCCTGCCCTGTAAGTCCCTTTGCACACGACAACTCTGCCTACTTGAGTGCCGATTGTGCCTGTCTGTGTGTCAGCCAGGGGTAGCAGTACGCTACGCTGCTCAATGCATGGACGTCATTGTGGAGCTCCTCAAAGCAGCCTGCACTGTAAATCTCCTGTGCACATAAGCAGCTTGCTTGCTTGCCTAGTGTGGCAACTTATCTTTCTCCGTGCAGCTGTCTGTCTGTCTGTCTGTCTGTCTGTCTGTCTGTCTGTCTGTCTGTCTGCGTATGTGTCTGCCTGCTGTGCCAGTGCGCTATGCTGCTCAAGACGTGGGCGCCAGTACAAATCTTTACCAGACTGCCTATATGAATGTCTAGTGTGCATGCCCTTGTGCCCGCCAGGTGCAGCAGTGTGGTGTGCTGCTCAAGACACTGGCGCTAGTATGAACCTTCTCAACGCTGCCTGCCCTGTAAGCCTTTCAAAGCGTTACTCTGCCTGTCAGCCTGCGCAGCACTGTGTGTGTGTGCCTGTTTGTGTCTGTCTATTGACATTTGCCAGGTGCAGTAGTGCGCTATGCTGCTCAAGACACCAGCGCTAGTATGACTTTCCTTAAGGCTGCATGTTCTGCAAAGTTTCCTTGCACACCAGTTGCCTACTTATTGTCGGCTTGCCTGCATAATTCAGCACTTTGTGTGTTTGTCTGTCTGCATGTCTTTCTGTCTGTATCCGTCTGCCAGGTGCAGCAGTGCACTATGCTGCTCAAGACAGGGGTGCTAGTATGGACCTTCTCAAGGACACCTGCTCAGTAAGTCCGATCCAGTCTGCCTATCTGTCTAGGATGCTATTTCATGCGTCTGTCTCTCTATCTCCAGGTTGCAGCAGTGCGCAATGCTGCCCAAGACATTGGCACCATCATGGACCTTTTCAAGGCTGCCTGCCCTGTAAGGTCCCCTTGCACAGGCACAGCCTGCTTGCCTATCTGTACGCCTGGTGCAGTTTGTGCATGTTTGTCTATGTTGCTGCCTGTCTGTCTGCCTGTGTCTGTTTATCTGTCTGTATGTCTGCCAGGTTGGCTGGTCGAGACACTGGCCACAATAAAAAGCGAGGCTGCGACCCTTATACAGCAGTCTTTGAGGTTGCATGTCTGCCTGCTAGGCGCACCTCTGCACATGTTGCTCAGATTTGATTGGACAGAAAGCAGCAAAGACGTTCCCAGGGTAGCCGGCCTGTATGCTCGTCTGCCTATAGGGTCCTGCCTGCCAACCTCCATTTGCTATGATGGTGCTTTGTCTGACATTCAACAGTTGAACATCAGGCGTCCATATTGCGACGCTCAAGACAAGCCTGGCGAGATAGGACTTGTGCCACACATAACTAGCTGGAACATGTGTTGATTATGATGATTATTATTGTGATTATCATCATCATTATTATTATGGTGATGCAGGCTCGAGGCATAGTGGAGTTGAAGGAGGGAGCACAGGTGATGCTGATCAGGACCCTAAGCGCAAGCAAAGGCTTAGTCAACGGGTCCAGAGGGGTGGTGCAGAAGTTTGTGGGGGGAGCCTTCAAGCTGCCTGTTGTGCGCTTTGCAAATGTAAGCTTGTTTGTGTCAAAGACCGTCAGTCACTGATTGTCATTTTGGGCATTGTAGTGACAGTGGCGCCTGCCTTTTTCTTCCGCTGACACTGCCTGTTGTTATTGGTGTTGCTGCTGCTGCTGCTGTTGTTGGTGTTGCTGCTGCTGCTGCTGCTGTTGTTGTATCAATGGGTTTGCCCTTTGCCTCAAAACTCAAAGAATTGCGTGCTTCCTCAATGCAGACTGGATCTTTAAAAGCTGCCTGCTATGCTATGCCATGCTTTGCATTGCACTGTTGTCTGCATGCAGCCAGCATATCTAGTGTATTTACTAAATCTAATTGCAGCAACTTTGAACCTCAGCGGGGTCACTTCTGCTGGTACAGTTTGTCAGAAGCTGTCATGTTGATGGTGTTGATTTGTGTCCACAGCTGCTTGAATTGCAGGGTGAAGTGAGAACGGTGGGACGTGAGAGGTGGGCTATTGCGTCTGGAGGCCGGGTCCTGGCTGCCAGATCTCAGGTACAGTGTATTCCGGGTCTCTTGGCACCAAAATCAAATCTCAGAAGTGTTGGCTGTTGGGCCCCAGCTGCAGTGTGCTGTCAGTCCCATTGTTACTGGGAACACTTCTAAGCAGTTGTAGCAGTGTTGGCTGCCAGATCTAGGTAGAGCCCATCCCCAATCCCTTAATACAAACAACAATTCTAAGGAGTTGCGACGGTGTTGGCTGCCAGATCCCAGGTGCTGTCAGAGCTTGATGTCTTTCGATGCCTGAGACACATTTTAGCAGTTGTGACAATGTTCTAGATGATCCTAGTTCAGATAGGATCATCAAGTCAGTGTCAACAGTCTCTGCTGCAGTGTTGCCTTGACTCAGTCATGTGCACACTATGATTGTGTCCTTCAAAGCAATTGCTGCAATGGGAGACCCAAGCCCAACCCGAGCAGAGCTGATTGGTCTCCCTTGTGAGGTGCTGTGCAGATACCTCTCAAGTTGAGTCGGGTCTTAAGTGTGTGCAAGAGCTAGTCTTGGCCAACACTGAAGTTGTTTTCTTGAGGCGGATTAGAGGTGCAGCAAGATGGCAAGAATGCTAGAGTAAATGGCATGACCATCCTTTGATGACATCATCTGTTTGCATACAGATACCTCTGGAGTTGGGCTGGGCCATGAGTGTGCACAAAAGCCAGGGCATGACATTGGACAGAGTTGAAGTCAGCCTGGACAGGGCATTTGAAGCCGGCATGGCCTATGTTGCCCTCAGGTCAGCTCTCATGCTGCCCAACGTTTGCATGGCAACAGCATTGAGCCAAGCACCATATCAATGTTCAAGATTTGCACTTAGCACATGGCCTGTGTTGCACTCAGGTCAGCCCTCATGCTGCCAACTGTTGCTATTGATTTGGTCTACAAGCTTGGCTGAAACGCTGACAAGCAAAACTGGTAGGTCTGCCATGTCAGTCATTGGCAGAGTTTGGGAACAGCAGGCTCTGACAGCCCGGCACATGAATGCAGAGATATGGCTGGCATGCTGCATGACATTGACCATCATCCACGAGCTTCCCAGTGAGATTTCCTCACCCTGCTAAGGTGCCTAGAGAAGCAATGAGGTGCATCCAAGCAGTCCATCCCTGAGCCGCTGTGGAACAACAGGAACTCGAAACTTGACTAACACTTCTTGTGTAAAGTGCAGTCGAGCCAAGTCATTGCAAGGGCTGCGTTTGCTGGGTGGTATCAGCAGGCAGGCTTTAGCAGCAGATGCCAAAGTGCTGGCCTTCTACAAGTCCATGCAGCGTCAATGGCACTGAGCACTCAATTGGCTTGGGGTCCTGGCAACAGCAGCTTTAGCTTGGATTTATGCATTTGCTTCGTACATGTACAGTGCCGTTGTTTTCCAGCTTGTTCAACAATGCATGGTGAATCAAGGCTGCCAGGCTGGTTCCTACGGACAATGTTTCACCTGCTCCCATGCTTGCAACATCCAAACATATTCTTGCAGTTGGCTTGTCAGTTGTGTGTACTGTATCTGGACTATCTCATTATCAGTCAGTGCTTGATGCTGCCAAACTTTGAAAGCAAGACCTCAAGGAAGTTATGCCGGCCATACAGAGTGACTGCTGCAAAGTCATGGCTGCAATGCTGTGCTACTCTCCATCATGCACATCGTTTGCAATTCTGGCAGAATCATGTTGCTTTCAAAGCAAGCCACATCTCAAAGCAAGAAAACGAGGTCACATCAATTGCAAGCTGCAGCGGCTAGCAAGCATTGGTGTCATGCCAGACCTGCTGTAGCAAGTGTGACAGTCAATCACAGGCAAAGGTGTGCTCAAACGGAAAACTGTCTATGCCACAAGGGACACCTAGAATGTCCAAATAGGCAAATGGTGTCACCACACAGCAGGGCCGTCACAAGGTCTAATGATACTTCAGCATGCACTGCAGTTGATTTGATCCTGTACCCATGACTGGTGACAAACCCCTCTCAAGAAGGTTTCTCGACATAGCCAGTGATGGGTGGATTCTTGTCAAACAACATGCACTTCACTGAATTTATTTCAACATGCGCTGCAGCGCCTTCAATGCACCCATTCTGTACTCATACTTTGTGACAAGTCCTTCCAAAGCACGATTCTCAACATAGCCTGTGATGGGCAGATTGTTGCACTCTGGGCAGACAAGCTCCCCTCCAGCACCCTTGGCTTTCATCAAGCAGCCATAGCAGAAAGTATGGCCACAAGGCACACAGACCACAGGGTTCTTGAGTAGGGTTACACAAGCCATACATGTGTATAACGCCTCCTGGGCCTGCTCAGTGTGCACTATCTTGCTCACTGTTGCCCGTAGCTCTTTCTCCTGTTGCGACAAGGTCAGGGACTGCACCTGACTCTGAACCTGCACAGCAAGTAAAATCTCTTCCTTTTTGCTGTGCACACTTTTTCTTCTACGCATCAATTCATGTCAGGCATATTCACAGAGCCAGTGAAGGTGCTAACTTGACACCAGCTGCTTTTCGGCTACCTGACCAGTGCTAGGAATAGCAGAGCTTTCCTCCCCACCTGGAACAACCAGCTGCTCCTGCAGCTTCTCAGCCAGATACAGCAATTGCAGCCTGACATGACTGATCAGCTTCACCAGCATTGCAACCTGCAAAGGGAGGGGAGGGCAGTGGAAACGTTACATGACCAGTGCTAGGAGTGGCAGAGCCTTCCTCCCCACCGGGAGCCATCAGTTGCTCCTGCATCTTCTTAGTCAGATATACAGCAATTGCAGCCTGACATGACTCATTAGCTTCCCCAGAACTGCAGCCTGGTTGAGACTGCGGCATCAGAGGGATGGTGACATTGCAAGAGGGTGGGGTGAGGAAGGGGGGGGGGGGCGGCGAAAGCCGTGAGAATTGCTACCTGACCAGTGCTAGGAATAGCAGAGCCTTCCTCCCCACCGGGAGTGACCAGCTGCTCCTGCAGCTTCTCAGCCAGGTACAGGAAGTGCAGCCTGACATGAGTCATCAGCGTCACAAGGAACTCCGCCTTCTCAGCGTCTGTCAGGCTGCGCTCAGTCGTGACTGTTGGGGCTGGGCTGTGGGCTGTTTCAACTGCTCCAACCTTCTTCAGATAGCTCTCCAGGGCACTGATATCCTCTGCAGTTGAGAGCAGGACTTTGGGTGGAAATGAGTTGAGCATTGATTGTGAGGCAGAGAAAGCAAAGGGTAGTATACAGGGCATGTGGCAGGCTGCGCTCAGTGGTGACTGTCAGGGCAGGGCTGTGGGCTGTTTCAACTGCCCCAACCTCTCAAATAGCCCTCTAGTGCACTGATGTCCTCTGAAGTTGAAAGCAGGACTTTGCGAGGACTATGCCAAGCTTTGGTTGTGGAGCAGGGAAAGCAAACTGTAGTGTGTAGGGCATCTGTTAGGCTGCGCTCAGTGGTGACTGTTGGAGCAGGGCTGTGGGCTGTTTCAACTGCCCCAACCTTTCTCAAGCAGCCCTCCAGGGCACTTCAACATCCTCTGCAAACAGGACCAAAGATCCAAATGGTGACTGTTCGGGCAGGACTGTGGGCCTTTTCAAATGCCCCAACCTTCTTCATAGCTCTCCAGAGCACTGATGTCCTCTGCAATCAAAAGCAAGAGGTAACAGTGGTGACTGTAAAGACAGGGCTGTGGTCTGTCTTAGTTGCCCCAACCTTTCTAAAGTTGCCCTGCAGAGCCCTGATAGCCTCTGGTAACACGTTTGCTGATCAGCTCATGATTGCAGTGAGCACTTGGTGGAGGTGGGCACAGGCATACATCAGTCTTCACCAAGCACACATGCATGACGCAGGGTTTGTGAAGTCTTTCATTTCATCTCCCAAATTTTGAGACCATCCAACATCAAGTGCCTCAAGCTGATTTGCATACTGTAGTCATGCTGATTTGCATACTATAGTCATGCAGGACTCATGGTCAGAATTGATACCCGTCATCCCTGCTGTTGTATCTACAGTGTGCCTGATGTTGACCGTCAAGTGGGTACTGGCAGCTGAGAGCATGTCATGCTCTGTGTCGGCTGGGCAAGGTGATCTGTTGCGCAATAAATTGGTGTGTCAGAGTGTGGCAGCTGCAGCAGCAACACCATTCTACCCACCTGCAATGCCCTCTGTCATGTCCAGTGTGTGCCTGATGCTGACGGTCAGTCTGCATACTGACAGCCATGAGCATGTCGTGGCTTTGTGTCAGCCGAGCAATGATTTTTGTTGCTCAATTCAATAATACTGTCAGGAATAATACTGTCAGGGCAACATACAGAATGCGACAGTTGTAGCAGTGAACGAATTGGGCACCTGCAATGCCTTCTGTTGTGTTCAGGGTGTGCCTGATGCTGACAGCCAAGTGTGTGCTGGCAGCCGTGAGCATGTCATGGCTCTGTCATAGCTGGGCAATGTCCCTGCGAGCAGTCTCCTCCACCTGGCCAATAACTTCGGCTGTGACGTTGATGTGCCTGATGCTGTTGTAGACAATGTGCTCATGCACTACTCAAGATCAGCACCTGCAATCCCTTCTGTCGTGTCCAGTGTGTGTCTGATGCTGACAGCCAAACGTGTACTGGCCACCGTGAGCATGTCATGGCTCTATGTCAGCTGGGAATGCCTTCTGGGGTGCAATGACATGATTTTGGCAGGGTTTTTTAGAGTGCAACAATTGCAGCAGCGTGATTTTTCTCACCTGCAATGCCTTCTGTTGTGTCCAGTGTGTGTCTGATGCTGACAGCCAAGTGAGTGCTGGCAGCCGTGAGCATGTCATGGCTCTGTGTCAGCTGGGCGATGTCCCTGTGGGCAGTCTCCCCGACTTGGGCAATGCGCAGCTGCGCCTGCACCTGCTGCGCTGCCAGCTCCTGCTTCAACTGCAGCTGCGCCACCTGAGCCCGCTCCAGCTGCCTGGTGAACTGCATCAACAGTGAAAGCTTGGTAATGGGTTAGGCATCACTCACATAATGTCAGCTCCTGCTTCAGCTGCAGCTGCGCCACCTGAGCCCACTCCAGCTGCTTGGTGAACTGCATCAACAGTCATGGTTGACTCACCTGCCACAAATGCAATATAGATAGACAAGCAGACAGCTGGATGCAGAGCCACCCACTTACTCTTTGATGAAGCATTCAACCTGCACCTTGGCTTGATAGACACAAATATAGACACTGGTAGGCAGACAGATATCGGCACTGGTAGACAGACCGATACAGACACTGGTAGGCAGACAGATATAGACACTTGTAGACAGACAGATATCGGCACTGGTAGACAGACAAATACAGACACTGGTAGGCAGACAGATATAGATACTGGTAGACAGACAGATATAGACACTGGTAGGCAGGCAGGGCCAATAGCAACTCGGCTGAGATGTCTCCTCTTGCATGGCAGCTTGGCTGTTGGCCTCATAGAGAGACAGATAGACAGACTGACTGACTGACAGCTAGACAGCTGACTGGACGAATGGACACAAGCGCCAAGTGACCTAGACACGCAGCAGGGGTATGCAGGCAGCCAAGTATGTCCACCTGAATCTTCTCTACTTCCATGAGGTCTTTGGTAGCCTGCCTGTCTGCATCGCAGCAGGCCTGCAGGCGCTTCATGTCAGCCTCCATGCGTGCCAGCTCCCCTCTTAGCCGATCCTGCTCAGCTGCTGTCTGCTCGCTGGCCTGTGTTCTGATCTTAGCAATGTGGGCTGCATAGGTGGGCGCTTGCCTAGCCATTGCCTCCTGTAGCAGCAGTATGCTTTCGTCAGTGTACTGATTGCTGAAGTCACAACATGCAGCTCCCCTCTCAGGCAGTCCTGCTCAGCTGCTGTCTGCTCACTGGCCTGTGGTCTGATCTTGCAATATGGGCTGCATAGGCGCCTGCCTAGCCAGTGCCTCCTGTAGCAGCAGTTTGCTGTTGTCAGTGTACTGATTGCGGAAATCACACTATGCAGCTCCCCTCTCAGGCAGTCCTGCTCAGCTGCTGTCTGCTCACTGACCTGTGGTCTGATCTTGCAATATGGGCTGCATAGGTGGGCGTCTGCCTAGCCATAGCCTCCTGTAGCAGCAGAGTGATGGTGTCATTGTACTGGTTGCCCAAACAATGTGCAGCCTCTGTGGGGTCTGTTCAGGCCAGAGGCATGGCAGCCCAGGAAAATTTGGAACAGCATTGTGTTGTCTGATTTTCAACAGTTAAACATCAACTGTTCTTATCGCGATGCTCAGAACAAGCCAACCTGGCAATAGGACTTGGGTCACACACCCCTGTCACATGTGCTGGAAGGGGGGGCCGAATGTTGTTGCTATTATCAGGCCAGATGATCATACAGAGGATGTTGCGTGGGGTGCCCAACATGCAGAAGTCCAAGTCAGCTGTATGTAATGTTGTTTGTCAAGGAGAGCGGTCTCTGTGTTTGTTTCCCAGACCTGTGATTCTTCTGCTTAGCCACCATCATAGTCTCTGAGCTTCTGCCAGAAGCTGGTGCAAGTCTGTGATGCAATGTTGAGATCACACCACAGCATCTTAGTGCTCAGCGGCTCAAGATCTGTAAAATTGCGTCAACCCAAGTGCAGGTTACTTTGTAAACGTGACTATACAACAAAGATGATGCAACATTACACCAGATAGGAGATCGAAATCACACAGACTAGACTTTTATCTGACAGCCAAATATTTGCAGATAGTTGATGAGGTAGTCTCAGTGCTCACCTGGGTGAGCCTGTGACTCTTCTGCTCCGCCGTCAGCTGTGCCTGCAAGTCCGCCACCGCCCGCTCCAGCAGCGCCACTGCTGGCTTGCCAGCCTCACCCTTCTTCTTTTGAGCCACGCAAGCCACTCGCATGACCTCCACATGGCCCGCCAGCGCTGCCATCTGCTGCTCCAATACTTCTGATAGCGCAGTCCACTGACTGCTGTTATGAACGACATCAGCCAGCATGCTGTGTACGCCCTGCATGATGACAGTCATGAGACATGAAAGGGATTTGTGAGCCAGACCCTGATGGCTTCTGCTGCTGTGAGCAGCATCAGGTAGGAGTTTACGCCCCTCATGATGAATGAAACAAGTCATTTGATGGAGCCGATGCTGTTCACCCTTGGACAGCTCCACTGGCTGATGCTGAGTGTCACATCAGCTAATATGGTACGCACCACATGATGCTTGAGCATGAGCCAGTGTCTTTTGCTGTTTGACTTGGCTAAATCGACTAGGTTTGCTAGCAAGCTACAGCTCTGGAGTCAGGCATGAAAGGCCATCTGTATAACACCGTAGATCTGATATTGCAGCTTGAATGCAAGCGCTCAGCATCTGGCAAGCATTGTCAGTAGGACCACACCAAAAACAGCACAGGAAGTCATGTCAGCATCTGTTCAGCATCGCTGATCTGCTGTTTTGCCTGGATCTCATAAGCGCTTAGCCTCTGGCATGCATGCTCCACGGCAGTGTCAGCTGCCACACAGGTGTCCACTCTGCCATGCACTGTGCGTGACAATATGACCATCATAACAGACATGGGATATCATTCTGGCACCTGTTCAGCATTGCTGATCTGCTGTTGTGCCTTAGAATCATGATTGCTGCGCCTCTGGCATGCATTTTGAACAGAAGCGACAGTTGCCAAGTAGGCCTCCATGCGCCATGCATTGTGAGGGACACTATACGCATGATAGCAGATATGGGATTTCATTCTGGCACCTGTTCAGCATTGCTGATCTGCTATTGTGCTTTTGATTCATAAGCGCTGAGCCTCTGGCATGCATCTTGAACTGCTTTGTCAGCCGCAACACAGGCCTCCACTTTGCCATGCATTATGAATGACATGTGAACCATTGCACTTCAGGAGAAGAGCAGAGCAGCACCTGTTCAGCAGTACTGATCTGCTGCTGCGCGTTTGACTCATAAGCACTGAGCCTCTGGCATGCAGTTTGGACAGCACTGTCAGCCGCCACGCATGCCTCCACTCTGAGTCTGTGGGCTTCTGCTACCTGTGCCTGGCCTGCTTGAACTTGCCCCTGTAATCCATGCACCTGCTGCTGCAGCTGCTGGCACTGCAAGTCTGCCCTAGCACGATCCTCTGATGATCGCTTCTCCTCAGCTGAAGGCACAGAATTATGCTCAGATCATTTTGCCACCTGTGCCTGCCTTGAACCCTGTAATCCATGCACCTGCTGCTGCAGCTGCTGGCACTGCAGATCTGCCCTAGCACGATCCTCTGATGATCGCTTCTCCTCAGCTGCAGGCACAGAATTATGCTCAGATCATTTTGCCACCTGTGCCTGCCTTGAAACCTGTAATCCATGAACCTCTTGCTGCAGCTGCTGGCACTGCAGATCTGCTCTGGCACGATCCTCTGTTGACCACTTCCCTTCAGCTGCAGGCACAGATCAGATTGTCAGTGACACTGTTGCTGGCATCCTGCAACCTGTGGGCTTCTGCCACTTGTGTTTGACCAGCCTGAACCTGCCCCTGTAATCCATGCACCTGCTGCTGCAGCTGCTGGCACTGCAGATCCGCCCTAGCACCATCCTCTGATGACTGCTTCTCCTCAGCTGCAGGCACAGATTAAGCTGTTTATGCTCAGATCATCTTGCCACCTGTGTCTACCCTGCTTGACAACTGTAATCCATGCACCTTGTGCTGCAGCTGCTGGCACTGCAGATCTGCTCTGGCACGATGTTTTGATGACTGCTTCTCCTCAGCTGCATGCGCATCACAAGCTGTTTGTTATGTACTGCGGGCACCATGTCCCTCTGTTGGTCAATGAATCCTGCCTCTGTCACATTGTACACCTGCTGATGATGATGTCCTGCTGAGCAGCTTGTGCCATCTGTGCGTTGTGTGCTTGGGCCGCTTTGTTTGCTTAGCGTTTATCCTGATGAATGAGGATGAATCATGACGGTTGAGGATGTATGATGAGGGTAGGGACAGCGAATGAGGACGAGCGATGATGCATCAGGTTTGAAGACACTGAATGGAGGCAAACACTTGTGGGGAGACTTGATGTTGAGTGAGGATCAATGACATGAGTACAGGTGAATGGCAAATGCAAAGCAGCATGACCGATGCTTGCCTGCATGCGATGAATGACAATGAGTGCGGGTAAATGACATATGCAAAGCAGCATGACTGATGCTTGCCTGCCAGCTGCCGCTGCAGCTTCAGCATCTCCTTCTTGAGGTCCAGGGAGCTGTCATGTGACAGCTTCTCCAGGCGCTCTCCGGTGGCCAGCATCTGGTTCTGCAGCCTCTGATTATCTTCCTGCAGTCTTTTGTTCTGCTGCTTGTGGGACAGAACATCGCTCTGATAAGTCAGAACCTGCTGATTGAGAGCTTGGGTCTCAAGCTTCTCACAGTGCAGCAGATGTTGGGCAGCCCTGAGCTGTGACCCTGTTAGCTCCTCCTGGACCTTGCTGGCATGCAACTCGGTCTTCACTGTGCTGCACGTCAGTTTGTGCCCCTCACATTGCTGCCTACACATCATGACACAACAGTCAGTCGGCGGACCTGCTAAGTGAGCGCCTGGGTGCTTAGCGTCTTGCAGTGTAGCAGGTGCTGGGCAGCCCCGAGCTGTGAAGCTGTCAGCTCCTCCTGAACCTTGCTGGCATGCAGCTCTGTCTCCACTGTGCTGCATGTCAGTTTGTGCCCCTCACATTGCTGCCTGCAACAGCGTTCAAAAGGCATCAGGAATGACTTGCTGCCGCTTTGGTCAAGACGCATCTCAGCTGATGCAAATCACACCGCTGGGTGACGGCCAGAGCTGTAACACTATCAGTTCCTCCATTTAGATACAAGATGAGGCTCAAAAACAAGCTGGCATGCAGCTCGGTCTCCACTGTGCTGCACATCAGCTTGTGCCCCTCACACTGCTGCCTGCAATAATGGTCAAGTGTCACTGCGATGATACAATGACTTCTCTCTGTAAAGACACTTAATCTAAAGACATTCTTGATGTAAGGACAGTGCAACTGGGCACCAAACACTGCATTGTGCCTGCAGTGGTCCCTCTGAGTACGGAAAATTCCATGAAAGGACAAGTGTCTTGGTAAGCTGAGTACTCGTTACAAAGGGAAGTCACTGTGTCTCAATTGCTGCCGCCTTCATCTGACTGTATCTCAGCTGATGCAGATCATACCGGGTGCAGTGGTGGGCCCACAGGACAATGCACAGCTGGGACTCTGTCTCCAGATTGCTGCATGTGAGCTGCCAAATTTGATACTGCTGACTGCAACTAGGTACAAGAACTATGGAGTCACTGCTGTTGTAAAGCCACTTCAAAATGATACAAGCTCTAGTAAAGTCTTTTTGTAGGGATATCGATGTAAGGACAATCAATGTAAGGACAATCTCAATGCAAGGACAACGCCATTGGTAACCAATCACTGCATTTTCACTGCAGTGGTCCTTCTGAAAAAGGACAACTCGATGTGAGGACAAATTTCTTGGTAATCGGTGCAGTCGTTACAAAGGTAGATTACTGTATATCCATGCTGATGTGTGCATTGTGTTATACCTGGCCAATGACTAACTCCTAGGGGCAAAGGCAGAGTGCAGAGTCACCTTAGCAGTCTACACTGTTCTTCAGCCTCTTCAGCGCTGTGCTGGAAAGCCTTTGCTGCAGACTCTGCTTGCACATGCTGCTGTGCAGCTTGCAGAGATGCAGTTTCAGCATGCTGCAGCTGAGCTTTGGTGGACTGTAGCTGAGCCTGAGTGTTGCCTTGCAGGGTGATCAATGCATCATATTGCACCTTCAGAGCCTGAACATGGAAGAAACTCACTTGGTCTATAGTGATGATATTAATAAGCATCACACCTTCTAGCACATGTGCTGGGTGTGTGTGGCCTGTCTCAAGTCTTGTCACCAAGCAGGCTTGTTCTGAGCGTCTTTGTAAGGACGTCTGATTTTCAACCTTTAAAAATCAGACAAAACAATGGTCTCACTTGTTGTGTCATGCATCTTGCCATGACACATAGCTGGCAGAGCAAGTCACAAATGACTCTGCATAGCTCAACAGGATGCCAAGTGTGACATGCTCTGTCATGTGCTGACAAATTGGCAACTTACGGAAAGCTGCCTGTGCCAGGGTCGTGACAGTGTCAGCAACCAGAAAAGCATGCATGATGCACCTTGCAGCAGCAGTATACCAGGCACAGCCGCTCTTGATTGGTGTAGAGAAGCAGGCAGCAAGCATGTGAGCCAAAAACATACATTGCACATCTCTGATTGCCACTGCATCAAGGCAAGGCTTGCATCATGAACAAAGTCTGCAATGACAGTACCGCTAGATTTTGCATCCCAGCATCTTGCAGGCAGACTGCACCTTCAAACTCCTTGCTGATACGCATGGATTTCTGTGTTTGGATCTGCAGCTTGTCAGTGAGCCTGCACAGACATCAATATGTTTGATACCAAGTCCAACAAGGTTACAGCAACCCCTTTGCATTGCAAAAGGTTGCGTTTCATGAAGAGATTTCTGAGCTGGGCCGGCGATATGCAGTAGAGATGCTGCATATACTCACTCTATGACGTGCTGCTTCAGAGCGCCTTGCTGCTGATTTGCAGCAGCTGCCTCCAGATTGGCTCTGTGCAGGCTCTTATGCAGCTTTGCCTCATCTTGTAACTTGGACTCGAGCTCCTGTGTTTTGTGTCAGGCTTTTGCGCAAATGTTACAACAAAGCTGCTGCACAAGCTACAATCATTGACCTTGATTCGTTCCTCGGCCTGGCCAGTTCGTGAAAGAGCTTCCTGATATTTGTCTCCAGCTTCATTGAGCAAATTGCGCGCTCCTTCCAGCTCCAGGGACAACTGTAGATCAGAAGCCATGTTGTATTGTCAGTGCAACCATGAGTAGGCGGCTGCAAAGGCTCTCACCTTGTCACACTCTTGCTGCTTGCCATGCATCAACCTTGAGATGCTGTCATAGTTCCTCTGCACGACCTTGAGCTGCAGCTCAGGCGTGTTACCCTTTTGCGGCATGTGGACCGCCGGCAAAGCCTGCTCTTTTGATCCGTGGCGACAGCTCTCGCCGATACTGCTACATACGTGCGTTTATACTCTCGTCACATTGAGGCGCTGTAATGCTGTGGCTTTGTGGTTGCGGAAGTTCGTCATACACCAATAGCTCTGCCTTCAGTTTGACTAGCTGCTATGATACCGAAATGGTATATGATAAGGCCACCCAGTAATACGATCATCGGAGTCCCTAATCTACGCTCACGCTCACCGTCGCCCCATGAAGCTGACCCAACACTTGACTAGAGCTGCTGCTTGGTTACAGCTCAGAGCTTTTGCGCTATGCCAAGCTTTGCCCCTCAGAAGATGAACCGGCTCCAGCACACTTGCTGCTGCCTTGCTTACAGCTGCTGCTCAATACAGCCTTCAGCACAGGTGCAATTCCTCAGTCTTGGAAGACATCCCTTGTCACACCAATCTTCAAGGCGGGGGATGCCACAGATCCTGCCAACTATCGTCCAATTGCTGTGGGTGAGCCGCTCAGCCGATTGTATGCTAGCATTGTGGCTGAGCGCTTGGTTGACTTCACTGAGGAGCATGGGCTCAGGTCTCCCACTCACGCAGGCTACAGGCCAGAACACAGCACGATTCATCAGACCTTTGTGCTTCAGCACATCATTGACAAGCACAGGCACCGCCGGGCCCCATTGCACCTATGCTTTGTGGATCTCAAGTCTGCTTATGACAAGGTGCAATATGGCAGTTGCTCTACATCGGTTGGGCATCCACGCCCAGATGTCAGGCGCCATCCAGTCCCTATACTCAGACTGCTTGCTGTCCATGAGGGTTGCTGGGACGTGTGGTGAGGCGCAGTCTCCAGCCATGGGGCTACGCCAGGGTTGCCCTCTCAGCGCAACCCGATTCGGTCTGTTCATTGATGGCCTGCATCATCACCTGGAGTCTTGTGTGCCTTCTGCTGGAATTGAGCTTCGTGGCATGCGCCTCAGGGAGCTGGTCTATGCTGATGACATTTGCTTGCTGGCAGCCAGTGCCGAGGATCTGCAAGCTTTGGTGGATGCTTTGGCTGCTTACTTTGGCACATTGCATATGGAGGTCAGCGCCCCAAAGACCAAGGTCATGTCACTTTTCACTGGGGAGGTCGCAGTCACCTCAATCACATTTGGGGGCCTGCCTATCGAGGAGGTTGACACTTTCAA